>OZ007600.1:57212900-57405400 GCA_963931845.1 Maratus michaelseni | reverse complement strand
TTATCATAAAATAAAAGCTTAAAAATCAGTTTTCAAATTTTATTATTATCTCCTATAAATTTTTTATAGCTTTTGTTGATTTTCCAGAGAAAAAAACTGATCATGCATTATTGATGAAAAACAATTTTCAACTCAGTTTCTTTTTATAATAAAACGCTAAAAATAAGAACGTCTTCTTGCCACACTAATCACGTATTAGTTGATAATTCTAACTAGAAAAGTTTTACTGTTTTTCTAATGTTGTTGTCGTGTCAGAGAAAGTGCCGTGACACTTCTCTGAAAGAAAGGGTACCAGAGCCTCAAGAGAGATTGGACTTCTAGAGCTGGTTTCCTAATTTTTAACGAATTCCAGATCAGAGACCTGCACCTGGATTGGCACAACCAGAGGTATCGTTTTCAAACTTGGCGGGCATTGGAGCCACCAAATTTTACGTGCACCAGCTTCCATTAACGTACACGGTATTTAGTAGCTCTAACCATGGTCGATGCTGCTGATAAATGAAATTAAGGGTTTTCTAAAATCAATGTTGCCACAAAAATAAAATTCTGCTTTATATCGTGCTTTACAATGATTATTTAAAAAAAAGTACAAAAAGATAAGTGGGACGTTTCCGTACCAGTTTATTTTATATTTATGATTAAAAATTTAAATTGAAATTGAAATGTTTAGAAGAAATATGCACCATTGATCGATCGAAACACTGATATTTCATATATAGCCTAAAATATATGCTTTGTAATATTAAATTAAATAGTATTTTAAGTGTACTCAATTTATTTTTCTTTGTTACGCCTTTTTCACGAAGCGGATGACGTCATCCTCTAATGTAGTTAAAATACGTTATTTTTTTTTCTCGCGCGTTGGCTTTTGCTATCTTCGATCAGTTTTTATTGTAACTTTGATGGAATAAATGAGGTGATTTTTATAGTTATGATATTGAAAATATGTGTATATTTTAAACACTTTTAGACTATAAGCGTAAAATTCCACTTTTTTATTACGGAGTTATATTTTGCCCTTATAACAAAGAAATGCTGTATTGCCTCTTATAAAAAGTGATAAAGCGTTGACTAATTATATATGTTTTTAATTATCAGGAGTGAAATATTTTGATTAATTAATACATTTATTATTATTTTAATGTTATGTAAACGACGTCACATGTAACAGTTAGTTATTTCTATAAAGCATTTTATCTATGGACACTGATTGGTTGAATCAAGTATCTCGGCTCCTATTGGGAATTTCTAAAAAATTCCTTCCGATTCTGAAAGCCAATTTTTTCGGAAAATTTCGCAAACATGAATACATTCTTTCATTTGTGCTAAGTATGTGTTTTGGCACTGGTAATCTTGAAATTCGATTTTTCCGCCAAATATCGCCAATATCGCAAAATTTACCGAAATGGTGCCAACTTTACGACTTTGTTTACTGCCATTCAACAAATTAATAAATGTTTCAACCTTCATTCCCATTCAATTGCATGGATCCGTAGTGACGCCAAAATAACCCACTAATCGAATTTTCTCGAACAGGTGACCAAGCCCAATGGCCTTCTTGTGTCCGAAAACGGTAGGATACAAAATTTAGTCAAAATCGTGAGAGCCGTTTTATAGATAAAATTTACATACAAACACACAAGATTTGCTCATAATATAATATAGGATTAAGGTTGTCCGCTATTCGATAGATAGCTATTTCATAGCCTCCAAAACTAAAAATGAAAGATAAAGTTTAAATATTGGAATTTATGTGATATAGGTTACAGGTTACAGCCGGAGATTAACGACATCACTAGAAAGTTTAGTGAAATGTCACCGCTGTAACGTTCTCAAAAACAGATGGTTTCTAAGTGCTAATAAACATTCTAAATTGCATCTGCCGAGTTCCACATGTGGGCACTCGAAAATCTTACAAAATCCAGCTGGATGACGTTATAAACAATTTTAACGAGATACTTATTTTTCAGGCCAAAGTGGATTGGTGACAGTTTAGCACTAAACCTTGTTAATAAGACCCCAGCTATACCACGTGGTCATCCAATTAAAAAACTCAGAGAACATGAATCGAAGCAGCCCGTGTGAGAGGTGCTTTTGAGACGAGAGAATTCGGTCGCTTAAAGGTTAGCACCGGAAAGTGTGTTGGGGCGCCATGCTCCTAGAACCTCTAAGACATTAACTTTCATGTAAATACATTTGTGTGTGGTTTGTGTGTGTTTGAATGTATTGTAAAATAAAAGTGATTAGAAAAGAACTCTTAGCTCTCCATTAGTAATTAAGATTACTGTTTGTTTAAGAAATTTTACGGTACACCACTTATGAACTGTTGCAAACTCAAGGGTTTTTCATGCCACATTACCGTAGTGAAAATGCATTTAAAGATGTCTTTCTAAGCAGAGATTTCCTAATAATATATGGAAAAACTTTCTTCAACGATGTTTAATCACAATAATCCCTCTGGTCATTTACTGAACCTGTACTAATAAGTTATTGTACCGCCTATCTCTGATCAGAGTTTATAAGGCACATTAAAATTAACCTAATTTAATTAATCTTAAAATAATATTAACGCGTTGTGTAATTTTACGAAAAAACACCGACTTGTGAGCCAAAAAGTTAAGAAAACAATTACTATGCGAAATTTATTATCCATAACATAATGCAGTAAATAATACAAAAAAATATAATAACATGCAAATTAAATGCATGCAAAGAAAGAAGATCAAGTTTTAAAATTAAATATATACAAAATTTATTTACAATAAAATTTTTACAAGAATTCATCCCAAAATTAACAAAATCATTCTATTTTGTATTCTTAGATTTAATTAAATTCATTGAGTTGTGTTATTATTTTAGTTTAAATTATTTTTATGTAATACATAATTAAATGCCTTCGTATTGGAAAGATTCATTTTTAATTTCCTAAATCTTAACCCAATTAAGTTTATTATAACCCTTGCAAAATCAATACAATGCCCTTAAGCATGTTACAATTATACATCTTCAAGAATATTTCACAATAACATATTTATAATTATTAATTATTATCTAAAGATACCCATTGAGATCGCTATCCTGAATGAACGCAGGTATCGACAGTAAGAAATTAAAATTGAGCATACTACATTTGAACACGCACAGATAAATAGCACAATGATACCAGATGCAAGTTGGGTTTTACACTCGACGACATCCGTCCATCTCCACCGGATTTCTCAGGATGAGCAGAACATCTCAAATGGCACACACTATTATTTTTCTCACATTTTGCAAAGGGTGCATTTATGGCCAAACTTAAATATATATCTTGAAGAAGCAATGCTTACGCTGTAAGTCTACGACGGACAACACACTGAGGTGGACAAGCGACACAATGCGCCAGTCATGAGACAAGTTATGAAATGCAAACCTGTTTCTTCTTTCTTAACAGGATGAAAACAAAGAAGAAACAGCTTTCCATTTCAGAATTTGTTTCCTAACTAGTGCCTTGTGTCGTTTGTGTTTTACAAAAGACCTTGTCGACGAGCGCCTTGGCCCGCCTAAAGCTTACTGAACTTAGTGAAACTCATACTAATGCTACTGCATATTGCCACATATGGCCATTGTAAAATGAATCATCAAATAAAATGTCATAACTGATGTCTAAGTCAGAACGCACATTGAGGTGACCGAAGCATCATACCGCGCGTCATAGGAGAAGAAACAATTTTAAATTAGGTTGAAAAAAAGAAGAAACAGGTTTAAATTTCAGAATTTGTTTCCTAACTCGAGCGTGTTGTTGCTTGTCGCCTTTCAGTGTAACTGTAGAGTGCTACTGTGAGTGCCTTAGAACTCAAAGGAACATTTCCTATTCAGACATAAAAAATGCTAAGTAAAAGAATGACTGACTGTTTTCAAGAAATACTAGTATATAACCCCGTCAAAAATGACGGATTGTTGATCTGCGTTTCATTTTCATAAGACTTCATACAAACAAACAGCATGGAGATTTATTATTGAAAGGTTTGTATTGTAGAAAAATACATTTTAAAAAGGACAAATGATTTCTACAAATAAAAATAATAAGGATATATATATAATTTTATTTTTTTTTTGTTAGTATTAAATTTCTGAAATAGTTCAACGATTGGACAAAATCAAATATTAACAAATAATCCATGTGCGAAAGTTTTTGTAAAAAAATGTTATCAATGAGTTTTTAAACAGCTTGACTTACCATATAACTCATTGTTTGATTGCCTAAGCAATAAATGGAAATTACGCTGTACTATGCATTTCTTATATTTTAATTACGTTTGATAAGAAAGAATCATTTTACAGTATATGACCCATTATCCGAAAATCCAAAATCCGGAAAAACCCGAAGTCCGGAAAGAAAAATTCGAAAATTTTCTAAATTTGTAAATTTTTACTAAAATTTTAGATTTTCTGAAATTTTTCGAAAATTTTACCGATTCCTAATTTTTTTTTCAGTCCATTGTGTTTCAATGTTTAATCCCTAAAATATTGTTACTTCAGTGGCGGGTGAACACGCCCCCCCCCCCTTCTCTTCCCGAAATTAAACACAAATCATTTTTCTCTCAAATTTTAGTTTAAAATTAATTTATATTACGATTCGTTAGAAACAAAAAATAGTTATGTATTTATTTCATCAAGTGTGATTCTGTTCAAGTTTTCCTAAAAATTTAAGGCATTCGATTTCGAAAATTTAAGTCTTCAGTCCAAAATTTCGAACATAAATATCTCGAATTTTGAACGATAGTCGCCGAAAGAAATCAATTATGTCTATCGTTCGCAGAAAAAATAGAAAATTTCATCAAAGGATTGTGGAAACAGCGTGAATTTCGTCAAAGTACCGAAAATAAAAACGCAAATTTCGTTGCAGGATTGAAAAAAAAAAAAAAAAAAAACGGTAATTTTGTTAACAAATTGCAGAAAAACTCGATTTCCGTCAAAGGCTTACGAAGAAGACGCAAATTTCTTCCAAGGACTCCAAAAAAATGTAAAATTTCATCAAGGGATCACAAAAAAAATTGGTTAAAGAATCGCAAAAAAAAAAACTGCGAATTTCGTCAAATAATCGCGGAAAAACATGAATTTCTTCAAAGGGTCTAGAAAAAAAAACACAAATATCTTCAAAGCACTGCGAAAATATGTCTAATTTCGTTAAGCGATCGCGAAAAAAGTGAAATTTCGTCAAAGGATCGAAAAAAACAACCGCTAATTTCGTCAATCTCAGAAAAAACTCGAATTTTGTCAAAGGATCGTGAATAAAAGGCAAATTTCGTCAAAGAATATAGCAAAAAACGCAAATTTCCTCAAAGGATCGCAAAAAGAAAACGCAAATTTCCTCAAAGGATCGCAAAAAGAAAACGCAAATTTCCTCAAAGGATCGCAAAAAGAAAACGCAAATTTCTTCAAAGGACTACGAAAAAATGAAATTTTGTCAAAGAGCAGCAGAAAAAATGCAAATTTTGTCAAAGAATCACGAAAAAACCATGAATTTTGTCAAATAATCGTGAATTTCGGGAGGACCCGAAATCCGGAACGATGGAAGCCAATTTCAAAATCCGCCAGTAGGTGGCGACACTATACTTAATCAACCTCAAATCTCTCCCAAGGAAATAAATCACCGCATTCTGAAAAAAAAAAAGTGCTTACAGAATTTTTTTTTTACAGAAATGTTAATATACATTTTTTTATGAAATAGTGTTTTAAGGTTTTAAACAGAATTAAAAGATTTAAGAGCTTGAATATACTTTTACAAATATTTAAACGACGAAAGTAGATTATATAACTTCGTTTTCAGTAAGCCTAACATGGCGTTTAACTACGGTCGAATCGCAGAGTGGTACAGTCCGGTACCGTTACAGACACTTTCTCGCCTTTGGATTTTATTATAAGTAAGATATCTGCTGACTGAAAAGTTTCAGTTCTTTCTTAAAAATCCACAACATAAAAATTCTCGAAAAAAATATACATGTCCTATCATTTAAACTTTCGTTTTGGGGCTCTCATTTTATTCCCTTATTCGAGGATTGGCGATGAGGTAGACATCCAGTGATTAGTACCCAGGGCCTGATTAACTTCTGAAAGTAGGAGTAGCACCATATTATTTTTGGGCCCCCTTTTCATTTGGCAAAAGTTTCTTAATTCTTCATTCATGAAAAGTCACCAATGATACTAATATTATGAGCGGGAGTAGCTTAGCCGAGGTCACATATATTTCATTAAACAGCTTTTTTTTATGTTCCCTGTATATTCTTCAGATATATTCAGTACATATAGCTGTATGCTCAATTTACCGGGTAGTTTCTAACAGGCACGTCAGGATGCTATCTGATTAATTAATATCCTATTTCAATTACCATTAAAGTCATATATATCTCGTTCAATTTTTTTCATACTGTACATAAGTTTTCCTATTGAACCTTTTAGATAAATAAATTTGCTTAAAAAACAATTTATAAACACCGCGTGACCGGTTTTTTAACAAATGATCTTTTTTCATTTTCTCTTTTTAGCTTATATTTATCTTCTTTAATTAACATCACTACTGAAAGTATTATTTATTTTTGTACATTTTCCAAAGCTCGTGAATATGTTTGCATAAATAAAGCAAATTTTAATAATTTTAAACTAGAAAAGATTTTCAAATTCATTAAAATACTTTACTGGGTTTTAATATAAAAAAAAATTTCAGAAGATTCATTTAAAGAAAAGAAAACCTTGACTTATAAATAACAATGAAGCCCATAATAAATGCGATGTAATAATGTTGTTGAAAGATCACTTATTCATTTGAATATGTTCAGAAGCCTAAGGGAAGAATAGAGGTGAAGAACTAGATTATCATAATTGCTTCCTTGGATTGCTTGAGAATATCAGTTCGCGTTTTAGTACGCTGTAAAAAAAGATAAAGGTTTCTTAATCTAGGAAAATATAATATAACGACGAACGAAGCTTCGTCCGAGGTACCCACTATTGCGAAAAGCGTTCCTTAGAAACTTCAGAAACCAATATATTTTCGAGATTTAAAAAAACATCATGAAAAAAAGTTTCTTTTGCTGCCACTAATTTTTGGAAACTTTTCCAAGTAGTCTTTATAGTGTATTAATCAGTCTTCTCAAACCAGAATATAGGTTTTTAGGATGATATTAAATCTGAATTAAATATTTTCAATTGCGTACTTGAATTTATGCATGAAATAGCAACTAAATAACATTAATTTTGATGTTAATGTTAATGCACTTTATTTATCATGTCTGTCTGTAAAACATGTTTGTTGAACATGAAAAGGTTTACTTGAAAATTAGTAGCATCCAAAAAAACCTATATTTTGGGTTAAGAAAACTGTTGATATACTATAAAAACTACTCGGAAACGTTTCCGAATATCAGCGACACCTATGAAACACCAAATTAGTGACTTTTGATTGTTAGAGTTGAATCGAACGTCATTCTGTGAAACAAACTTTTTTCGCGGTGATCTCTTTTGTGGCAACTTCGTGTCTTCCTCCTCGCAATAAAAGAAACTTAAATATAGAAACGGAAGTAAAACTAAGTAGAAAAGCTGGATAAAAAAATCGGTTTGGCGCGTTATGCATCCCGCCATCACGTGATAGTATAGTAGAAGGGTCATCTCGGCTTCAAGAAAAGGTTGCCGATTCTTCGTCTAATGCATGTCTCATATATGGTTCTACGGATTCAGTTCCTTCCTTATACCCGGTTCAGATCGAATATTTAAGATATCTTAGACAGCCGAACTCACTGAGGGAGTTCCACAAACTCAATCAGTAAGTTCGAACTTTCTATTGCTAGATACAGCCAGTACGACTCACTTTGATTGGCTCTAGAGGTTAGTTTTATCCTATTGGCTGTTGAGGCTGCTTTAACTTATGCACATGCGCACATTCTCTGTTTGTTCAAATCTCAGACACGATGATGTTGAGTGAGTTATATTAGATGAGTTTTTCGGTGTGAACAGGTATTCAATTCCGGGTGGGTACCACCTCAAAAATGGCGGTCTAAGATATCTTAAATATCCGGTGCGAACAGGGTATTAGTTGTCGCACACTGTTCGCAACTTCGTCCCTTGTCACGAAGATTCGAACTTTCGACAAGGCTGTCATCTACTAGATATGGAGACATGTCCCGGTACCAGTAATGTACACCCGTAAGAAATGCAACCAGTTGCTGCAAAATTAAAAAATAAACACAATAAATGAATTCTACGGATCAATTTTAGTCATAATAAAGCCATACAAAAAACAAAAGATACAGAAAACATTGTACAAGATACAAAAAACATTGCTTAAACGTAGTCACAAAAAAAAAAAAAAAAAAAAAAAAAAAAAAAAAAAAAAAAAAAAACTCTTATCTTATTTAAAGCTACAAGATATAATGATAAGATCACTGAACGGCCATCACAGTGTTTGAATTGAAATCACATCGCCCTGCAACTGATAGCCTGAAATGTCTGCACAGGATTTTACATCAACGCTACACGAGACGCGAACCTCTGAGCAACTTTCAAAGTCTATATTTTTAAATTCAAATTTAAAAGTGTACATTATTGGTATCTTTACCTTAAGAACTACTTCTAATGAAGCTATTTTTAATATTTAATTTGGGTACTTACGTATTAACGCCACCGCAACTACAGATTTGGCGGTTTGGCGGTTTTTAAGTGCCGCCAATCTTTCGTAGCACTAAAAGCTGGCGTCAAAAATCAGCAAACAACAAGGCAACAAAGAATCCAAAAGATAACTGCGTGCGCGTGCGAACAACAAGATTGCTCTTTATTGGGTCATTAGCGCAACTTCTGCTGCGGTGGCGTTAATACGTAAGTACCTTAACTTGTCAGACATATTCACTTGGATTTTTTCATCTTGCTTTTATTTCCTTTCAAAATAACTGACACTTTTAAAAATATCTGCTTTACAACTCTAATGTAAGTTATGTTTACAAATAAAGATTTAAGTGTTGTACACGAATTGAAGTTTTTCTTCCAAGTTCAGTGAAAAAGTGTTCAGGCTGGAAGTCGAACCGAAGACCTTTATCTTAAATTGCCAACGCTCTGCCAATTAACCTACCAGGACCAACAATTCACTCAGAAAACATTATTGACAATAACATCTAGTCTGCCCTGTAGACAGCTCAACAAAGTACACTGCAAAAAAATTGTCGATTTTACAGTATAATACTGGCACCCCAGCTGTCAGTATTATACTGTAAAATTAGCAGTAATAAACAGTAAAATAAGCAGGCGCGGTAGCGTATTACTGCTGTATTACTGCTTATTTTACTGTTTATTACTGTTAATTTTACGGTATAATACTGGCAGATGGGATGGCAGTATTATACTGCAAAATCAACACTTTATTTTTTTTGCAGTGTATAACCGCAAGTAATGGAAACTGTATTAAATGACGGATACGTAGATTTAATTTCTTATTTTTATCTCAAACATATTGATTGGTAAAAATATTATAAGAATTGATAATTTATTTTCCATTTATAGATATATTTTTTTCCAACTGAGTGAAAAAGTGGCCACGGCGCGGCGGGAATCGAACCGTGTACTCTTGGCTTAAATTTCCAAAGCACTACCTAATGAGCTGCCTGAGTGTCGGCCGGTTGTCTTTCAAGGTCGTTCAATTGGCAAAACTTTGGAAATTCAAACCAATGGTCTTGGGTTCGACTCCCGCCGTTGACACTTTTTCACTCAGTTGGAAAAAAATCAGTTCGTATGTTATTTTTAACAATCAGTATGGTTGAGATAGAATAATAAAATGTAAGTATTAGCTATTCAAAAAAATGGAGAACATCCAAATAAATATTTGAAGAAAAAGAAAATATTAGAAAACAACTACGTTAAATATTATGCACGATGTAGTAGATTTGTTTTTAAAACTTATTAGCATGACCTTTATATAAATGAAGAACTTTAATGAAAGAAAATCTAATATATTTTCCAAATACGGAATGAAAAGTAGTCTAAAAAGTATAGTAAAAATTATCTTACCATAATAAATAATATTTTATATAGTGGGATATTAATTATTTCGTTTCTGGAGTGCTTTAACAAGAAAACTTAGCATATTATCAAAACCTTAAACAAATTTTAATAAAGATAATTTAAAGCACTTCTTTTCTAATAAAATTTCTATTTTACCTTAGAATATATGTTTATGAACAGAATACGCATATTATTAAAAGCAAATACTAACTCGAAATTCCTCTGACTTTTAAATTTTCAGATACAGTATGAAGAAATTAAAAACACATTTTTGAAGTGTTATTTAATGTTAATAAGAATATATTTACTTTAAATTTTACATCAAAATTCGGAAATATTTTGTTTGAAGTGTTAATAGAACAGTATTATTTTATTCTCATAATTAAAATATTATTTCGAAAAGTTTAGTAAAGTTTTCTTCTGAGAGTAGTTAAAAAATAGAAGTTTCTCTCCCCTAAACTTAATTCTTAAATTTCCAAAATGTTTATCTTCTGTCATAAATCGGGGAATTTATTTTTCAGTTATGAATTCAGGATTTGTTTTAAGAAAATTCTTAAATATACTTGTAACTGTAAATGGAAAATAAATATTTGTTTTTAATAATATGTAAATTCTTTTCATAAACTTAAATTCTGAATTTTAGTAAAAATTTTATTAGATTGAGAAAAGAGGTATTTTTAATATATCTATTGAAATTCGTCTAAAGATTTGGTTTTATGTAAAAATAACTTTTACATTCAAATTCATTGAGGTAAAGTTATCTTTTTTTTTACTCCTCAAGAAAGGAAATAATTAATGTTTATGCTATTTATTCCTCTAAGATAATATTTACTATATTATCTTAGCAGCATTCAATATTTTCAAAATAAATTGGCTATTTTTCCTTTAGAAAATCTTCATTTGTTTAAACTTACACGCAAAGGTTTTTTAAATAAATCTACTATATCAAGCATAATTTTTAGTAGAGCTGTTTTATAATATCGCTTTCATGTCAGGCATTTAGTTGAAATTCTTTTTCATATTTTCAGAAATAGCTGACACTTTTTATATATTTTATTCTTAAACGTAAACATTTAAGTTTAAAATTCATACAAAAGCAGGTATTTTTAATATTCTAAATTTAAATTTGGCAAAAACATTTAGTTCTATGTAAGAATATTTGCCTCAAGTGTATATATGTTCATCTCAGACATTTCGTTGAAATTCTTTCTCTTATTTTCAGAAATAGCTGACACTTTTTATATATTTTATTCTTAAACGTAAACTTTTAAATAGAAAATTGATACAAAAGCAGGTATTTTTAATATTCTAAATTTAAAATTGGCAAACATTTAGTTCTATGTAAGAATATTTGCCTCAAGTGTGTTGATGTTCATCTCAGACATTTCGTTGAAATTCTTTCTCTTATTTTCAGAAATAGCTGACACTTTTAATATATTTTATTCTTAAACGTAAACTTTTAAATAGAAAATTCATACAAAAGTAGGTATTTTTAATATTCTAAATTTAAATTTGGCAAACATTTAGTTCTATGTAAGAATATTTGCCTCATCCCTATTCAAGTGTGCTGATGTCCGCCATTTTCTTTATGTAAGTGTTTTGAACCAAGTAGACAAGGAACCTGTCGCCCCCTCTGCCTTCCTCTCACCAGTATCCATTTTTCAACAGCGGCAGATGCTCTCAAACTGACTAATGTACATTTCTTTTAAATGCTAAAAGGTGTAAATTAACAACATAATAAATACACAGTATAATAAATTTTATTAGGTTGTTTGACATGTTTCGGCTCACTCCGAGCCATTTTCAAAAACAAATGAGAATATTCCATAATTGCACGGGTTTTGAAGTCATTATTTAATTTTCATGTGCTTTTTAAAAAATTACGCACGTTATCTTTTATTTTTACTTGGTTGTTTATTTTCATATCTGTAACCATGGAGTGACTCGAGCCATAATTTCGGTAAGTTAAAAGATGCTGCATCGTTACATATTGTATTTTTGCATGTTAGTATCTCTATGGTTTCTCTTCTATGGTTTTTACAAACACGCAAAAATACAATATGTAACGATGCAGCATCTTTTAACTTAACGAAATTATGGCTCGAGTTACTCCATGGTTACAGATATGAAAATAAACAACCAAGTAAAAATAAAAGATAACGTGCGAAATTTTTAAAAAAATACATGAAAATTTTAATAGCATTTTAAATTATAACTTCAAAGACCGTGCAATTATGGAATATTCTCATTTGTTTTTGAAAATTGCTCGAAGTGAGCCGAAACATCAAACAATCTAATAAAAGTTATTATACTCTTTATTTATTATATTGTTAATTTACACCTTTTAGCTTTTAAAAGAACAAGGTGTTATAATTTATTATACCGACTAATGTATTTTAAAAATATAAGAGAAAAATGGCGGCATGTACCACAAAGATACAAATGCGACTAATGTAGTGTTATTATCTCAGATTATCTTTTATATGCTGTGTGTACACTGTTTAAGTAATACATTTCCGATCAAGATCCTAAATTGAAGAAGTATGTGCAAAAAAAATTTAAACAACGCTAATATATAATGATCTCTAATCAAGAAGTTTTCTAATACTTTTTCTGTGTTTGTCACTTTTTTTGTAAAACTTTTTTGCAGTATTTTTTTTTTTAAATAACTGGCACTATCACTTATCTTTAATCTTATATTGATTTAAGTATTAACCAGAGTATGAAATAATTGATTCCCCATAAGATAAATACAATACTTAATTTGATTTAAGAAATAGGAAATGAGGTATTTGAAGTTCTATAGGAACAGAATTTTTTATTACCATGAATATATGTTTGATGATATTTCGAAGAATTTTGTAAAATTCTCTTTTGTAAGAAACGAAAAATAGAATAATCCCTTATTTCTTTCATTCTAAAATTTTCAAATTGTTTCACTTTCCTTATAAATTAAGGAGTTTATTTTTCTATTATGAATTCAGGAATGTGTTTTATAAGTTATCGAATATACTTGTAAATGGAAGATAAACATTTAATTTTAATAATATATTCTAGTTATAATTGCAATTTTTAACCTTGAATAGAAATTTTGGTACACATAAAAAAGACGTTTTATTAATCATCTTTACTAACATTTTTCTGAGTATTAATATTATGCAAAAAACAGTTGCCCTATTTATATGAATTAATGTGAATTCATTTTCTTAAATATTCCGAAAACAAATAATTTATGTTTAAACATTCACGATAATATCTATTATGCCAACTATACTTCACTATACTTTTCATTAAATACTTGGAAAATAATTTGGATTTTTTTTTCATTAGATATTTTTATTTGAAGAAATTTTTTATGCATAAGTTTTTAAAACACATCTACTGTTATATCCTGCGTAACCTTTAATAAATTTGTTTTATAATTTCTTCTTTATTCATTAAATCTCTGTGTCTATATCTCTCTTTTTCCTTTTTAAAGAAAAATACCAGACACTTTTAACATTTTCTGTAAGCCTATAAAGCGAGTATTATATAATATTGTAATTTAAAATTTGCATAATGTTTTGTATTATGTATGTAATAATATATGTTCCATTAAAATTTGTTGCGTTATATTACTGATAGAATTATTTTTCCAATGAAGATCTTTAATTCAAGAGGGGCCATATGCATGCGTTTTTAAAACAAATCTACTGTTATATCATGCGCAATCGTTAATAAAATTGTTTTCGAATTTATTTTTTATTTGAGACATTTATCTAAATCTTGTTTCTCCAACTCTCTCCCTCCCTTTTTTCTTTCTTTCTAATAACCGATATTTTGATCTTTAGTTAATTGCTTTCATGTTAATTCTTTTCTTGCTTTTTTTAATTTCATGAAATTTCAGTTTGGCAAAAGATTATCATATATATTATTTCTCCTGTCAACATCCCTTTTTCTAAGAAAATATGAAACGCAGAACGACAAATGAGATACCATATGAAAGGGTTTTGAACCGGCTTCTGACATAGTACACTTACATTTTTTTTTAAACATGTTTTTCGATTAAAAATTGCTCTTAATTAAGAATTAAATCGACATTGTTTTCATAAATGAAATGAAAGGTTTTCTCAAATCAGTGTTGCCACAAAAATAAAATACTGCATTATTGGATGACGTCATCCTCTAATGCAATTAAAATACGATTGTTAATTTATTTCTTGCGCGTACTTTTTGAAAAAACATCGAGCTTTTAATCGGGTTTTTATTTAATTTTTACCCGTGCGTCACCGATTGTTTATTTGTTTTCTTTGTGTAATCATGGCTGTGTATATGCGTACTGTATCGGAGATTACGTAATTTAAGGATTATCTTCCAATTAGATATACATTTCATTAGGATTTACAAAAATTGTAAGTATTTATTTTTTTAATATTTCATTAAGCTTTTAATAAGGCAGAGAAGCCTGACGTCACTTAAATGGTTGCCGGACCATAAAGCTTGAACATCCCATGTTTAAGTTCCCATAGGCTTGCAAAAAAGTGATGCACCAAATATTGGTTTATGTTATTTAAGACATTTCTGGAAACAGTTTTACAAAATCTGAGGAAAGGCTTTCATATGAATTCAGTAAACGTCTGATTCAGTGTTCAACTTTTTTATAATTCAGTTTTTTTTTCAGTATAGGGGTCTTGGCAACCTAGAGAAATGACCTTGGCGAGAGAAGAAAATTTGGCAACAAATTTTCTGGTAATCGATTCCCATTTTCTTATACACCAGCAATTATCATATACATGATTTCTGTTGTCAACATCCCATTTTCTAATCACATACAAAACATACAATGATGAATAAGGCATCATTCGAAAAGTTTTTGAACAAGTTTCTGACATAGTACACTCACATTTCGTTAAAACACGTTTTCTTTTAAAATCAGTTAATTAAAAATTAGTGCTAAAACGTACCAGAAAATAATCTCAAAAATTGTAGTGCGAAAGCTTCGCATGGGTCCTTCTGGTAATACTTATTTTCTCTGTTAGAAAATTACTTTTTCACTTTATTTTAAGCAATTTATTTATTTTACATAAAATATTTAATCTATCCCAGTTTTGAAAATGGCAGGCGATTTTTCCACTGCATTTTAATTGGGATATCCATTCATTTTATATTAAATGATTCAAAGTACCTCATTTCCATAAAATGCTGATGATTTTACCTCCTTTTCATTTTTAAAAACAATCCAAACTGATCTTTTTACTGTCCCAAGATAAATTAAAGAATTTATTTTTTCGATTACATTTAAGGAAGTAAATTATGGTTAGTTTTACTTTGTTTTATTGTTGATTTAATTTAATATTTCCATGTTCAAATGTTTAAAAACCAAAATAAAAAGTTCACTAATTATAAATCTGAATATATATATATATATATATATATATATATATATATATATATATATATATATATATATATATATATATATATATATATATATACCCTATATATATAAAATCCTAATGAAACAAATTTGTGAAACGATTTTATGAAACGAATTTATAAAACGATTTTATGAAACGAATTTATGAAACGATTTTATGAAACGACTGATTAAACGACTGATTATGTTTCAGGGCTATTTTTAATAAAATATTAAACGCTTGATGGTGAAATTAATACCAATTGTCCATAAAAATCCGCGGATGTCAAAACTGGTAATAGAATTTTGAAATTGGAATTAGTTTTCGAGATATTAATTTTTTTCTAATTTTAATGACATTTCTGTAATGATGGCAACTAATTACTCAGTTTTTTTGTGACAAAAAAGGGAAAAAAATTGAAAAGGATCCCGATAGGGATTATTGATTTCTTTTTATTCGTCATTTTCAAATTGAAATTGAATTTATCTTTTATTTCAATCGATAATGAAGACAAGATTGTGATTAAATTATGTTTTTCAGGAAAATTTGAAAAAAAAAAATCCCAATTCTATCGTCAGGATTCAATCGTCTGTCAGCATTTAATTTAATTTGTAAACTGAAAATATTTTGAATAAATTCGTCCAAATGACGTCATTTATGTAAATGCAAAAGAAAGGAGCAAAAAAATATTTCTACAATTTGTTTAGCGTAAAATGTCATTTATCCTATTTTATATATAATCAGAAGTAATTTGTATAGAAAAAACAATAATAATATACGTATAATTAAAATACGCATATAAACAAAAAAATCGTCGAATTTGTTTCCATGGCTGTTTATGTCATTTGGCACCAAATCTCACTTTCTGATGCCCGAATTGCGCCAAGCTTTTTAAAAAAGCGTCAAGATCCCTATAATAGAAAAGCACCAAAATCTCATTGGGTTTGTTTTCATAACTTTTGGCAACAAATCTATGTATATTAATGAATCTATCCCTTTTCGAAGCTCGAATTACGCCAAACCTAAAAGCAAAGAAGTCTATACTGGAAAAGTACCCGATTTTCTTATGGGCAATATTCAAGTGACATAACAAGGTGTAAAATTATCGCGGATAGCAAATTTATTTAAATATGTCATTAATTGATGCCGAATAAATGCAGGCATGCATGCACAAAATATTTAATTAATTTTGTATGATAAATAATTATTAGAAAATTCGTATATACATATTAATTAAAATAAATAATTTACATATTTAAAATAACATGAAAATATGCATGATGGTGCACTAAAATAGAGAGAAAATTAAAACCTGTTACTGAAAATGTCTATAACAGTGCTTTTCAATACCGTGGTTCTTAATGTTATTTCACAGGCAGATGGAATTTTTCTCATCCTTAAACGCAAACGAAGAATAGAATACAGATCGTTGTTATAAAAGTCCGAGAGGTAGCCACAATTTAAACCTAACCATTTTATACAAGCTGGTTTTCAAGTTGTAATTGATTTAACTTATCAATCCCGCAAACAGTCGTCAATTGTCGCAACAGCTGTGTATGAGGCCATGATAATCAAAAAATGCTCCATTAAAACGTTAAAAGCATGGCAACCAAATTACAGTTTTACCAATATTTTTAAAACAAAGCACGTTGTCATGTTTTTAGAGGCTTCGAAGTCTGAGCGGGGGTTGGCGAGCGTAGCTCGCAGGGGGTAGGCCCCCTAGTATATATATATATATATATATATATATATTACTGTTTATTCTTTTCTTTTTAAATAGATTTCTCGAACGAAAATAGTTTTTAGAAAGCCCAATGAACACATCACTTTTATAAGAAATCCTTTTGTCAAAACACTATTCATAGCGCTAATTATTTTCACTATTAGAATATTACATTTTTCGACTGATTTTAAACTAAATAGTCATTCATTTTATCTTATAAAATGCAGATGAATTATCTTACTTTTAAAAAAAAAGCAATTCATAAGTTGTCTTATTTTTCCTGGGTAAATATTGAAATATTGTTGCTGAAACGTCAGTGAAGGCTCACTGTGGAGAAACGAAAAGTTTTTGGTTTCCGTCTGATTGTCTGTCTATTAAAAAATATTTGAACAACGTAAAATAGCACAAATAAAAATATATAAAAGGGCAAACAGCTGTTTCGGAGCCCCTAAAGCTCCATCATCAGTGCCAAATTTAAAAGATTAAAAACCGATTCAAAAGCTCAAGCCATGTAAATATGCTTGCGTCTCCCGCACGCGACCAAGATTAAATGGCGGTGAGTTTTTCAAAAACAAACAACGAATTCAGGTAACACATGTCACCCAGGAGACAAATAGGAGCGCCCAGCCAGACTGGACGAGTTTAATTACGAAGGAGAAAAAAAAAAGGGGGGGGGCGAAGAGTATGAATTAAATGAAAGGTAGCCAGACATTTGAAAAATTTGGTGTACTGGACATATCATTAACTAAGTTGTCTGAATGTTTCCATGTATGATATAAGCTTTCCAAAAATCAAGGTCGTAAATAGATGAGCATTTCTGAATTATTGAACCTTTTGAAAAATTAAAACTGTGATTGTCAGACCAACAATGGTTAGCAATCGCAGATCGTTTAGTGTCACAAATTTTAACATAGTTTTTATGTTCCCCCAAGCGGACCTTAAGGGGTCGTTTAGTTTGACCTATGTACATTCTGTCACACGCGCAAGATATCTTATAAATTCCCCAATGTGAAAATATGTCAATTGGATGTTTGAGATCAGTAAATTTGATTTTGTTAAATGGTGCATAAATTACTTTCTTTTCAAAATTCCAGATATTTCATGGTTTATTCTCGGAAAATATGGAAGTATAATTAAATTTTCATTGTGAACATTGGTAACGTTGGAATGTGTATGTTTAATTAGTTTATTATGAATTAAATCAACGATTTCAACAGGATAACCCAAGTCAATGGTTATTGATTTAATGTGGTCTAACTCTGCTTTGAGTAAACTACCTGATGAACAAATTTTTAAGGCGTAATGAACATAGGTATTAAAAACAGCCAATTTTTTATTAGGGGGGTGACACACGAAACACGATATGGCGGTAAAGAAACTGCGAATGGTTTACGATAAACAGTGGTTTGAAATGAGTCATTTTAGCGGTAAACTATAACATCAAGGAAAGGTAGTTGGTTATTATTTCCAAATTCAGACGTAAACTGTATATGTTCATCTACAGAGTTTATAGCAGAAAGAGTATGAGGGATATCTGTATCACTAGAATCCACTAAAGCGAAGCAGTCATCGACATAGCGGGTGTAAAATGGAAAAAAATCACTGAGGATTGGGCTCAGGTTTAAAAAATAAGCCCGTAAATGAAATTTCTAGAATACTAAATCATTCAAAGCGAGGGATATACAGAATACTTGCTAGAAATAATAATTTCGACCGAAAACCATTATGCGAACGGCCACGTGCAACATGCGTTCAGACTGATTGAAAAAATGGAAGTTTGGTATTAAAGCAAAATATAATGCAAATTAAAAATAATATCGGTGCCAATGCCTCAAAAGACACAATTACGTACACGCTTAAAAGACTGCACGAAAATAAAAATATATCCTGTAAATCGCAACTAAACCCAGCTAAAAATGAACTGCAGTGAAACTTTAAAAAAACTGCAGTTGGAAGACTGTGGTGATTTGGCACAAATCACTGCAGTTTTTTTTAAGTTGATACAACTGCAAAATAACTACAGTTTATAAACTGTAGTAATTTTGCTGGTGCAGTCTTAGTGGCGCCATCTATGTGTCATCTTAGCATAATCATTTGTAAATACTATTTTAAAAGAATATTTTTCCCCACTTGCCGAGATTTGATTCGAACTGAGGGTGATTTGTTTGGAAGTCGGGCGCCTTACTTACTGAGCCAGTGGGTCTTATTAAAAGTTTGATTGTATGGGGTCAAAAAGGGAGGGTGGTCAGATAAGCAGGAATTTTTTTCGTTGGTAGGTAATTTGACGGCGTGTAAGATAGGATTTTGAGGAGAATTTTTATAAATGCTCTGTTGTGTGTGTACTTCGAAATTAATTTATTATTTAAGGGTGTGGAATAAATATCTTAGCGGATATTTATTTATATACAGAATTAATTTAGGAGATATATAATTTTTAACTTGAAGAAAATTAATAAATAGTAATTTCGAAAATAAAAATTATTAAAAAATAGTATGTTATTATAAAAATAGGTTTTGTATAACATAATATTTTGTATAATAATAGGTTTTTTATGATAGCGGAGAATACAGAATTAATTTAGCATATATATATATTTTAAATGTGTTATATATTTTAACTTGAAAAAAAATAATAAATCGGAATTTCGAAAATGAAAATTATTAAAAACAATAGTATGTTATTATAAAATTAGTTTTTGTCAAGTGACGTATTTTATTAAGAGAATTTTGTGAAGGACACTGTTTTATTAATAGTAATAATGTGAAGTGACTATTGATAAGGTTATTAATATATTTTTTGTGAATGTTCCTGTTTATATTTTTATAGCTTCTGAAATAATTATAATTTAATCTTAATAATTACCAACTTTTAAATAAGATGAGAAAAATAGTTATATTAATGCGTAATTTTAAAAAAAAAATGTTAAATTAATTTTGAATTCGTTTATTTTTCTGTTTTATTAATATATATATATATATATATATATATATATATATACATTTTTTTGCGAAGAGACAAGTTTATATAATTTAATTTTTATAATTAATAATTTTTGAATAAAAGAAGAAAATTAGTTGTTGCTTTGTAAATGAATACGTAATTTAAAAAATAAGTTGAATTAATTTGCATGCTAGTTTTATTTTCATTGTACGATAGAGTATATATATATATATATATTTAATTTTTTTATATAATTAGAAGTTTTAATTGAATTTTATAATATGAATTATAATATGTCTATGGTTCATAGCCCTTTCGTTTTTTAAATTAATGCGTAAGATAATGATATAGTACTGTATGAATTAGTAAATTAGTATACTAGATGATATGGTTTTAATGCATTAGATTTGCACTTAAAATGTTATAAGGGGCCGCTATTATGTTTCTGCCCCGAGCCACCGAAATCTGTAAGTCAGTCCCTGGTTAGGTCTAACATTTTAACGAGAAACAATATTGTTTGATTTTTATATGTATATTTGTTTTGAATTTTAAAGTTTAATATCTTTGAATATTTGTTTTGTTTCACTTAAAGAAGGGAGGAAGGGAGGACTTTCACAGGTGCTCAAATTATGTCCTTAAAATAAAAGTCTTGAAAACAGTTAATTATTATTAATAACATAATAAAGTAAATAGTGAGTCATGCAACTATAACAAAAACTGAAAAGCTTTAACATCACTTTTAAAACTGCAAATAAACTACAGAAAATATAACACAAGCTTCCTATAAAGTAAGTTCTGTAAAATTACCTCACAGTAACTACAGTTATAATGCAGTTGTAAAATGATTTCACATACACTACAGTATTTTTGCAGAAAATAGCTCAGAGTATTTTTGAAATAAATTACTGCAAAATTACTTCACATTAGTTACAAAATAACTGAAGTATTTTTACAGTCGAGATTGCATTACAGAAAATCTACAGTTGACTGTAGAAAGACTTCAAAAACACTTCACTTCTGCAAAAAAAAAAAAAAAAAAACTGCAGTTAATTTTTAGCTGGAAAACCACACCATAAACAGGCCAGAATGGATTGGGCTCGAACGTACATGTCGTACGCAGACAAGTGGCTCACCGTATTATTCAGCGACGAAAAAAAGTGGAATCTGAAAGATGGCTAGAAATGTTACTGGCATGACACCAAGAAACAGCCACGTAGTTTCTTCACTAGACAACAAGGTGGTGAAAATCGCTGATGATTTAGGAAGTAATTGACTTTAATGGCCAAACCTGCCTGTCAATTCTCCATGGGAAACAAAATTAAACAAAGTTTCAAAAGACACCAGAGCAACATCTACTTCTTTCATTCTTATTATCTTAAGATGCCTCTGTGGAGATTTCGGCTATGATGTCTTACACTCAGGCACTTTATTTTTTAATCGGTTATAAAAGTTAAAAAGTCGCCAAACTTTGGGGATTTTTTCCTTTAATGGTAACATAGCTATTATGCTTGTATTAAGCAATTGGTTTGGCGCGAGGTTCGAAAACGCGCCAATCAAAAAGTCGCCCACAGGGCATAACCCATCAGCAAGAAAACAGAGTACCCTGCTTGACCCCCCCCCCCCATACCCGGTTTTACACTACTCTCCCCTATTTTATTAATTAATCACGAATGGTACTCGTGATTAATTCTCAAGGGATGGGGTACAATAATCATTCTAAGTACGTAACCAAATTAAATAAATAAAAACACAAAGGATTAAAAAAAAATATTTTTTTTTGTTCGATTCCAGAGTAGAAAAATAATTTCGGCTCAGTTTCGGAACTAACAGACAATTTGTTAATAAATTCCGATTTCGAAACCCTGGAAAATTTTTTGTTGCTTTCTAAAGAAACGACTTATTTTTTCTTCATAATACCAAAAATCGTTGCCAAAGGAAAAAAAGATAAGAAAATGTTCTTTTCAGATTTATTAAAACGTTCTTTCAACGAAATGAGATGTTCTTTTTGCAGTGGTTTCAAAGCGAAAGTGTATTGCTTGAGATTGATTTGGTTTAGAAAAATACTAACTAATTTCAATGCATATTGTGCTAAAACAACCATAGGTACCTTTATAGAATATTTGTTTTATTTAAATGAGGTATCTATTCGAACAAGTTTAAAAAAAACAACTACATACAGAAGAATAATATCATCGTAAGAACAAAGTGTAACGATTAAATTAATACTGGAATTTTTTTAATTAATTTTCTTTCGTCCTGGAATATTTTTCCTTAATAAGTTAAAATTCACGTACTGAAATAATGAAGAACCAGTTTAAGAAATGTACATATAATTGTCATATTCTCGAAACAATATTGTTTTACTAATTTAAGAAAGCATTTATAATAAGCAAATAAATCATAAGTGAGTACAGTTGTAATTATTTATAAAATAAAATACTTCCAGTTTCGGTCGTTTCCGGATTGAGTTTTTATTCTTTTGGGTGGGGTTCTGGTCGACCCGATTTTTCAAACGATAATCCTAAATATTCTTTTAATGAACAATACTAAATATTTCAATGAGTATACATGTGCTTATTTTTATAAGTAAAAAGTAAAATGGATATTAGATATATAATTGCAGACTACTTATCCATAATTTTATAAAATACGAAAATATTTTCTTTCTGCTTGGATTCAGGTTTAAATATTTCGAGTCCGGGTCGGTATAGAGTTGAAGTGTTTTGAGTTTCGTGTTGGTGAATTTTTTTCTCGCGTTCGAATTGACAGAAAACAGAATTTTGAGGTTCCGGATCGGGAACAATCCGACCCGTGCCGGACTCTGCAGCGTAGCTATGTATTTTTTCTATATATTTTTTTTCTGAACAAATTAACCGGTGGATGCATCAAGGCTGATATTTCTTTTGTACTAAAGTGTTTCTTCATTGTTTGTCTTTCCAGCAATACACGTTAGATGTTTCTGCTGTAGTTTAGTACTGAATCATACTTTAGTATTAATTTAGTACTGTGCCTAATAATAATACTGGTTGTCTCTCTTGTGGCACCGTGTAAATTATAGCCTTGATTTAAATGTATACTTGCGTAAAGCTTGACGAAGCAATCTTAAACTGAGATTGACTTCGTTTATTGAATATATCATCATAAAAGTTTTTAATATTCCCTCCCTCTCAAGTTAAATACTGGATTGTGGAATACTTTTAATCTTTTCCAGCTTACAAACTGCTATTTCTTGTTCCTGTTAAAATAAACTGTTGTTTTGGTAATTGTTACGAACTTGAGTGTTCATTTATCTCAGAAAAATGCAAACCTAAGAACCCATCGGCGCGGTGCAGCGTTACAAACATGCCTCTAACACTGTTATGAAAATTATTTCTTCTGTTCTTTGTTTCCTCATTACTGTTTCGCGAGCAGCCGTTCTCGTATAAATAGCTTTTCTGAAAATATTGAACTGCAAACAAATAAGTAACATTCTTAAATCAGAAATATAACATCGCCATTCTTAAACAAGAAATAAAACAGAAAACGGAAATAAAGTATAAAAGTGTCAAGTGCGCAGATAAGGACATCCTTAAACACCATTATGTTTACTATAACTATTCACATAGAAAATTCAGTTAAAATTTCTGATAAAAAATTTTGTTACACGGAATATACAGCAAATAGATAAATGTAATACTGGATGGATAAAATGGACTAATAATGGATAAATGTTCTGCCCCAGTCCTCTACGTGCCCAGATGTGGATTTTGTGGGCTAAAAGTACAAAGACTAAACACTCGCTCATTATCTTTTCGCGAGCATTCAGTCTTACATAAATTAACTTATATGGAATTATTGAACTGCGAACAAATAAGTAACATTCATTTTACCAGAAATAAATCAACTCCATTCATAAACAAGAAATAAAACAGAAAACGGCGAGGAAGTGGAAAACAGTCCAAAAACTGCATAGTTAAGCATATCCTTAAACAGCATATTCACAATAACTACTCACATAGAAAATCTAGTTAAAATTTCTGATACAATAAAAGTTTTTGTTATACGGAACATACCGAAAATAGATAAATAATACACTTGTTCTGTCACAATACTCTAAAAACCCAGATGTGAGTATGGGAACTCAAAGGACAGATATTAAACACATGCTCATTTATTTTTTCAGGAGCAGTCAGTCTAATTCCAAATATTTTTTCTGTAATTATTGATCTGCAAAGGGATAACATCACCAACAACCTTAAACGAACAGTAAAACAGAAAACGGTGTCTTCAAGAATTGTGTAGTAATGTACTTGTACATCCATAAACAGAATAAAGCTCATAGTAACTATTTACATATTTCTCAAACAATATTATTCCGCTTATCTATAATAACATTTATAACAAGTAAAATACATCAGTAAATATAGTTTCAATTGATGCTAAAATACAGGCATTTGTTATGTCAAACAACAAGATATATAAGCAAAGATCTAAGAATTAATAGAGAGCAGTAGAAAAGTTTTTAAAATTTATAGCATTTGCGTGTACCACATATTTTACTGATGCTTGAAATATTAAAAATATTGGACTTATATATTTTTTTAATCACTGATTCAATTAAAAACCGTGCTTAAACAGAATTAAATTCATAGTAACTATTTACGTATTTCTCCAGCAATAATAATCTGTTTGTCCATAAAAACATTTATTATAAGTAAACTTTCATAAGTAATTATAGTTCCAATTGCTGCTAACATAACGTAGGAGCATACCGCAACAAGATATATCCGACAATTTAGAGATTTAAGAAATACAATGAGCAGTGACAAAGGTCTTAAAATATATAGCATTTGTGTGTAGCGCAGATTTTATTCATGCCTGAAAAATTTAAAAACTTGGGCTTATAAGGTTTTTAAGTCACTAATTAAAAACCGTGGTTGCAAAAACTGTGTAGTTAACCACATCCTTAAATATCATTAAATACACAATAATTTTTCACATATTTCTCAAATGATGTTTTTCTCCTGCTCAAGGAAAGCATTTATAATAAGTAAATCATAGGTGAATACAGTTCCAATTGCCGTCAAAATAAAAGATTTTGTTAAACGGAACATACCGCAAACAGATACATAAGTTATATTTTCTATCTCAATCCTCCTCAAGTACAGAAGTACATTTTGTGGAATCGGTGGACATAAACCAAAGACATGCTCATTTATTTTTTCGCTAGCAGTCTCTCTTATTGCAGAGAATTTTTCTGGAATCATTGAACTGCAAACGGACAGAATCACTAACATTGTTATGCCAGAAGTAAAACATAAAATGTCCTCAACAAGAAAGGTGTAGTTAAGCACATCCTTAAACTGCATTAAGTAATATAATGTCACAAAAATCATGTATAAAGAATAATCAATCGTGATAAACAGTGGATGATTCAACATCTCGATCATTTCATGCAACATTTTTGTCATATTGGGGAAATCAGCAAAAAAATTAATGTTTTCATATTTGTTTGTGCTACGTAAATTAGACCGAAGTAATGTATTGTAAAAATGCAACAGTTCAGCACATTTATACAATAAAACACTTAAAATAAATGTTAATAAAAGAGGGAATGCGGTGATGAGAAAAAATATCAAATTTATGAATAGTGTAAAGATTACCTCACTAATTCCTGTTGGAATTTCCACACCCATTGTCCAAAAATCCAATATCTCTTGTTTTTGTGAATCGGTATAAAAAGACATCGTTTGAGATAATACAAAAAGTGTTACTGTTAAGGTAGCTATAACCACTTGAACAAATGTCGAAGCAGTATGTTCGATATTATATCGCTTGCGGTGCTGGAATAGTTTTTGAATAACAGCTGAATTTTTCTTTCTTTTTATAAATAAGGAAAACCAAAGAAATATCGCACCTACACCTAAGAAAACGTCCAATGCGCCCGATTTGAAGTGTGAGTATAACATGTAGTTACAAGATGCTATCACATAGTAAATCGAAGAAAGGTGACAAAGAATGACAATAAAAGCAGTGAAAGCTTTGACATGTAAATCAATTTGATTATCACAGATCCCGATGACTACTAAAAGATAACGTAATATTTTATCACTTACCACCATACTTTAATTTTACTATCAAAGTTCCGAAATTTTTGTAAAGTTTACTAAATCCTTTGTTAATGTTTTTTTTTTTTTTTTTTTTACACAATTGAGTGAATAATACTTTTGAAGTTTAATTTATGTCTAGCAAGAAATAATGCAAATGTATGGATTTAAGTCACGCCAAATCATTACGAGATTTACTTTTGTAGGAATTTAATTAAACCTTTTTGTTCTTCTTGTTTCTTAACTTACAAATCACATATGTTATAAATAATGAAGCATGCTCCAGAATGATAATAAAATTAGTAAAAGCTGCGTCATCAGATAACGTCAATAAATGCCGAGATTGAAATGTTGGAACAACAATGAACGCAACCAACAATGATGCAAACTCCTTGACTTGATATTTCCAAAAATTTTCTGGGGATAAATCTAGTTTACACTTTGCAGTTTTTGCTTGTTAAAAATTAGAGCAAAAGTTCCGTTTCCTCACTGTAATAAATTTTCTTTACTTTGAAATATTACAATATTTATTATAACTCTAAAAAGTATGAAAAAAACTAACCCGAAGTTTTTCTAACACCTATTTTCTTTGTTACATTAAGTCTTCTGTAGACTGCTACTAACCTAAAGTTGTGTTATTTATTTTAGTCGCATCGTAAATTTATTCTTTCATTGAAACTTCACTTTAAATTAAACTTTTATTTCTATTTAATCAGTTTTGTAAATCGTGCATATAAAATAATGTTCATAAATTTAACACTTTTACACATGTATTTAAAATGAATTATTTTTTCATATGAAATAATTCATTCGTATGAATAGTTTTTGTTAGAGTTTATATAATTTCTTTCAGTTAAATTTCGAATGCGGTGCGAATGCTATATTTTCGCTTTAGCAATCATTTTATGAAATATCTATGATGAATTACTTGTTCTTCAAATTCAAATCTATATGGCTTCTTCTTTATTACTTCAAAGAAATATTATGTATGGATGATACTATAATTCCAAACACAATAAACATTTTTTCTAAAACATGTATAGATATATTTAATATTTTATGTTAGAAATTCAATTTAAATCATACTTTCAGTATTGCAACTCGAACAAAAAAAAGAAATTTGTTTGAGAACACAAAGTACGCAGCTGCAATATCCATTTTATGGATTGAAATTGCTCAAAAAAGAAAGTCTTTGGAATATCGTTCTTCTGAAATTTCATATACGATTATAAGCAGTTTACAATTTTTTATAAATACATTATTTATACATTTTCATTAGCAAGAGCTGCCAGATTGGGCTGAAACTAACAGACACACATTGTACTGACTACACTCTAAAAGCTATCCTGCAGATTTTATAGAAAATGCTGTCAGTAATTTTATTAACTTTACCCTGTAAATTGTACAGAGAAATCCTGTTAAACTGGTACAGATTTTCTCTGTATGAAACCGAATTTCTCCATTTTACAGACAGGATAATCTTGTGTAACTGAAGCAGAATTTCTTCGTACGAAGACCCTGTTACAATCCTGTTCAACATAAGCAGAGTTCTCCTACATTAATCAGAATTTTTCTGTATTACATAACAAGAAATTTGTTTATCTATAACCCAGTTCTTTCCTTTTGAACGAGCTATCTTTTCTTTTTCGTTACAGAATTTCCTGTATAATTCGAATAATTTTTTTTAAGAAAGTTGCTTTTACAAGATCACTTCCATTTTTTTTCTTACATTATTTCTGATATTTCCTAATTTGTTTGTCAGTCTAAAGTGAAGACTCTCATGACTTTAAAGTTTTTCGATAGAGGACGATAACTATGTCTATGCTAGGTAACAGACGAAATCTGTAATTTACATAAAATGAAAATATTCCATAATTTTTAGAGAGGACAACTGTGATTGTTGGTTCCTCGCGTGATTTATCAAAAATTCAATTAGTATTTCTACAGGTGTATGCCATCTCCACAAATGATATATATATTCATCGATGTTGGAATAAATAAAATTTTCATCTCATGCTTGCCACATGGCTGTGGGTTGGATCATGAATATATTCCATCTCGTACTGTAGGCGCAGCCTTCGCAACTTAAAAGAGCGAGGAGTGTCAGACTGGATGTCGTTCGGGTAGCTCAGTGGTAGAGTTTGGCGCACAATGACAATAGTCCTTGTTTGAATCTAGGCCTAGACACTTTTTCACTTTGTTGGTTTCACGTTTGATTTAGCAAAAATTCGGCGGTTACAAATTCAATTTGAAAATATTCTGCTTAGCATACAATAGAATGTCAGTTAAAACAACATGTAGTTTTAAGTCTTATACGTTCTACTCACCAGTAAAACAATAAACTCCCAAATCAAAACATTGACTAACTAACTGTACCTAGAACTAGACGTTCAATTCTTGAAATGGAGACAATATTACAGATTTAGAACTAAATCGACCCTTTATTTGTAACCCATTCGGGCAACTCGAATAATGAAATTCCAGGTATACTCGAATTAGTTTTTCTCATATCGGAATTATCGATCAAAATATATATATGAATAATTATTTTGAAACATCATTCACACTTTCTTTTGATAGACCTAGATATCAATTATTTTCACACCTGTTTACGGCTCCGGCAAATCTTTTCATACATTATAAACATAAGACTGCGGTAGAATTGAACTTCGAATCGAAAATCAATAAATTAAATTAAAAAATATATTTGCTGAATAAAAATATAATTAGGTAAAATTTTTGTATAGTATCACATTTGTCTCCTAGTTCGATTAAAATAAATACGAAACAGCCTTTTCAATCTTTCTTCGAAGTTCCTTTATAATATAACAAAATTAAATGCATTTACAACGAATTATTCAAAGTAAATCAATTTTTGATAATATATATTGGATATTATATTTTTACGTTTTGAAAAGCATTTGCATAAGGTCTGACAGCTATAAAATTACGCCTTTCAAAAAAATCGTGAATGATGCTGCAAAATTATTATTTATATATCTGTTGACCAAAAATTCTCAAGTGTGACTATTAAATCTTCAGTATCAGAAATTTTTTTGTTCTATACCTTTCGAGTTATTGGTAAAATCTATCTTTTGTATTACAGTAGATTTCCTTTTGTTGATTTATGCATGTTATTTTTTTCACAAAAGGTTTTGTTTCTTCCATTCATAAATAATCAATTTTGAGATGAAATTGAGTCAGTTTCACTGCCATTTTTCATTACAATAAAATATGAACTTATTTATAATTGAAAAATTGACAATGTAACATTCTTGACATAATATGTATCAATCCCTAAGCGATCTAAAACATGTTTATTTCATACGTTAGTTGTGAAAAGATTTTTAAAAAGAAAATAAATAAGTATAAAAGTAATAATAGTGAAAAGAAACACTCTCTTAGACGCATTCAATATTCATCTTAAAAATCACGCCCAATTATATGACTGTTTCAAAACATACTAGTTTAAAGAAAATCCTTTAGAATACGTTTATTTGGCGTAGGTCTTGATTATGGAAAATTCACCATAAGCTTGATAGAAAGCGCAAACTAGGGAATTTATTAAACAAAATTATAATGTTTGCTTTTTTTCATTAATTGAATTGCCCATTTTCTCCCAAAATACAGAAAATTCCCCAATTTAACGTTAAAATTACCTGAAATTCGCCAGTCTAAAGCTGCATTTTGGTCCAATCACAACGGCATTTCCAGCAAATGTTACTTTTTCGTATTAGAAACGGAACTTTTACGGGTGTAATTGTTCTCTCAAGACACGAAAAATTTGCGAACCGAAGCTCGAAATTTCCCGAGATTCTCCCGTCAAAAGACGGAAATTTCTTCAGATGACCGAAAAATCTCTCTATCACAGGGCATTCCTTTGCATTTTTTGTCTGCATTTTTTTGAGAGTGTATGACAATAGATAAGGAAAAAAGCTTTATTTAAACTATGTATTCAGGATTTCCGAATTGTTTTCTCAGCGTAAAATCATAATATAATCAATATCAAATTTTTAATTCATAAAAACGTATTAAAAAAATATATATATATCATACTCGTTGTTTTTAATTATATTTTATCTTCTATATTTTAGTGTTTAAAAATCATTTTAGTGTTTAAATCTCATTCTTGCAATTTCACAGCCAGTATTATTTCATAGGCATATTTCATCAGGAGTGGTTTAGTACATAATTAACTCCATATTTCTTGTAACTCGTACTGTAGCAAGTTGTCAGAAGTACCGCGCAACAAGTAGCGAAACTACTGTAGTCGCTACTTTTTATAGTAGTATGTCTTATACATTGATGTACAGACATTAATGGCAATAACCAGACACTTTCGATTTCAGATGCTTTGTCGAATATCTACTGAAATTCCCCGAAATGCCCTTGAACTTTGAGGATGTAAAGAACATGTTTGACTTCATGTTTTTTTAGTGAAGATTTAGTCCCGAGCACAATTAGGGGGTATTAATAAATTTAATAATAAAATATTATTTGCGTTTCCCCAAGAAACAGAAATTGGTCCGCCACTGTAGCAAATAACTATGTAGGTCCTGTTCAGCATTTGTGTGCAGTTGTGTAAGCATAGCACGTATATTCGTGAAGATGTTAACTTTCTGTGAAAAATTCAAAAAATTATATGGCATTTTATGTTTGATGATATTTCGAACAATTTTTTTAAATTCTCTTGTGTGTGCAGCGAAAAGTAGAATTTTCCCTTATTTCTCTTATTCTAAAATTTTCAAATTGTTTAACTTTTCTTGAAAATTAAGGAATTTATTTTTCAATGATGAATTCAGTATGATATATATCACGTTGAGTAAAAAGTTTTCCGCCAAAATTTGTTTTATTGTAAAATGATAAATACATACGAAATCATCAAAGCTAATGAGGATAGTAATCTCCGTTTAAATCTACAATCGTTTGCCAACGTTTTGGCAACTTTTCAATCCCTTCTGCGAAAAATTGTCGCGTGCCCGACTCCATAAAAAGATCGACCTTTTTGACCTCCACATTTATGACCTCCTGATTTGAATGGAAGATTGTGCCATCAAGATGCAGCTTCAGATGTGAAAAGAGACAGAAATCTGAAGGGGTCATGTCGGGGCTGTATGGTGGATAGTGCATCAAACCCCACTCCAGCTTGTAGAGCGTCCAGCCGGTCATCGTACTAACGTGTGGCCGGGCGTTATCTTGATGAAAGAGAATCACCTTCCTTCTGAACTCGTTTCTTCGTTTTTCGTGAATGGCATCGCGAATTTTGATTAGCATGTTGCTGTATATTGCACTGTTGATAGTCTGTCCGCTTTTCAGGTACTCTTTGTACAGAATTCTACGACAATCCCACCAGATGCAGAGGAGCACCTTCTTGTTAGTTAAGGTATGTCTTGAAACCGAGACAGCTAATTCCCCATGAGCTGCCCACCCTCCTTTATGGCTTGTATTGTTGTAGTACACTCATTTTCCCTCACAGGTTACAATTCTGTCCAGAATGTTCTCTTTCCTTTGATCTCTGAGCAGAGCCAAACAACAGTTTTTTCTTCTGCGCTTGTCTTCAGCAGTCAATTCGTGAAGCACCCACCGGTTGAACTTAAACGTTAGGTTTTCAAGCGTTTTAGAGCGTTAACTATTCTTTTTTTGGCAAACGTTAAGCTCTAACGCAATAGTTCGTGTTGAAACATTTCTCTCTTGATCAATGATTTGCTTTAACTGCTCACAATCAACTTCAATAGGGAGGCGGGAACGTGGTTCATCTTCACAGTGAAAATTTACAGCTTTAAACTTCCGAAATCAAACTGTGACTGTACCATAAGAAACAGTATTGATTCCTAAACTTTCACACATCTTTCTGTGGCATTCAGTCGCACTGAGTTTACTACAAAACTCATAGTAAATAATCGTTCTGATCTGCTACACGTGATAGCTCCATTTTAAACACTTATTTTGAAACACAAGATAATAAATTTTTAACAAACAAATTACACAGTTATATAGTTCCTGTGCTCTGCTTTAGAATGCAAAAATTGGTTGGCTGAAAAGCTAACAACCGCACAAATGACAGCTGTTTGCGCGAAGGTACCTCTCCTTGGCGGACAATTTTTTACTCAACGTAATATAAGTTGTCGTATATACTTGGTAAATCGAAGATAAATATTTACTTTAATAATATATTCTGATCATAAACGCAGTTTTTAACTTAAAATAGAAATTTTGGTACACATAAAAAAGACGTTTTATTAATCATCTTTACTAACATTTTTCTGAGTATTAATATTATGCAAAAAATAGTTGCTCTATTCACATGAATTAATGTGAATTCATTTTCTTAAATATTCTTATACAAATAATTGATACTTGAAAATTCACGATTAATTTCTATTATGCCAACTATACTTCACATATACTGTTATATCATGGGTAAGCTTTAATAAAATTGTTTTATAATTTCTTTTCTATTCATTTGAATCTTTTTCCTCATCTCTCTCTCTCTCCTTTTTTTTTTTTTTTTTTTTTAATACTAGACATTTTAAAAATTTCCTGTAAGCCTATAAAGCGAGTATTCAATAATATTTTTATTTAAAATTGGCGTAATGTTTTGCATTATGTAATAATATATGTCCCATTAAAATGTGTTGTGTTAAATTACTATTAGATTATTTCTCCATTGAAGATCTTTAATTGAAGAAGGGCCATATTTAGGGCTTGACAAATAAAGTTATTTAATATGGTATTTCTTTTCTTTTCTTTTTTTTTTTTTTTTTTTTTTTTACGTAAATGAATTAAGAAATTAGATTTCTCCCTATAGATCTTGCAAAATTACAAAATATTAAGAAACATCCCGCAGTGGTGCAGACGATTACACTCGGTTCCCGTCAAGATCACCAAAAGTGAAGTAGCATCGACCATGGTAACTGTTTGAGAGGGTGACAACTTCACTCGACTGCGGCTGCTGTAGGACCGTGTACGTTAATGGGAGCAGGTGCACGTAAAATCTGCTCGTGGTTCCAATGTCCTCCAAGTTTGAAGACGAAACCTCTGGGGGTGCCAATCCAGGTGTAGGTGTCTCACCTGTTCAAAAATTAGGAGACCAGCTCTAGAAGTCCAACCTCTCTTGAGGTTCTGGCATCTTTTCTTTCAGAGAAGTGCCATGGCACTTTCTGTAACACGACAACAACAACAACATTAAGAAACATAGATATTATATCAAGCAAAAAAATAATTTTAACTTTTCTATTAATTTGGAAAAGAATAATTCCTCAAATGCAAATTTTAAAATAATAAATCTGAAGGAATTATTTGACTGACTTTGACAGGAAAATACGTAATTTTTTTCCTGCTTAACTATTTCATCGATGCCCCCTTTATCAGATGCTGTGGCATTCAATTATCCGGACATTTAAAGCATTCGACAATCAGCAATTTCCGAACATCCCGGTTAATTCAGCCTTTACAATTTTTTTTTTTCAGATATATATAATTTTGATATATTTTATTAGAACATTCAGTTTGTAGTGTCATTATAAATCATGTACTATTCTCAACTATGTAACTAATAATTCTAAACTATGCTTCTTATTATTTCATCATTATAAACATCAATTAATTCATAATGAAACTTATGTGTTTTTTGAAAATCAATGATGGAGGGCGAGGGGAGGGTAATATTTTTTACAGGCGACTTGAATTTTTCGCTGGCTGCCAGATTTTATCAAATTTGCAAAGCTCTGGTCATATGCATAAGTTTGTAAAACAAATCTACTGATATAGCATGCGTAATCGTTAATAAAATTGTTTTCGTATACCTTTTTCTTATTTATTTAAGACATTTATTTAAATCTTGTTTCTATGTAAAACTCTTTCTATCCCTCTGTCTTTCTCTTTTCCGCTCTCCTTTCTTTTTCTAATAAAGACATTTGAATCTTTCTGTTGATTGCTTTCAGAAGACAGAAAAAATTCATAATATAAAATGTCAGTTTAGCAAAAAATTGTAATATTTATTTTCCCTTTTAGAAAATTACTTTTTTACTTTATTTTAAACAAACTATATATTTATTGTTGTATAGAATAGTTAAACTATCTCATTTTCAACCTTTTCCAACATAGTTGAAAAATGCTTATGAATTCGGTTTGTCTGTCTGTCTGTCTGCAGTGCTTTCTATGAACAGTAATTGCTGGTAGCTCGTTTTCAGTTGTGGTACGCGTTTTTAATTGTAATTAAGTTTTTGCATATTAATTCATGAATATAAATTCTATAGATCATATATAGGACTGCTCAAAAAATCTCACGTACGTTTCCTTTTATTGACTGAAATTGCATGAGGGAAATTTTCAACTGTGCAATGTATTTCCTATCGGAGGTAAATTTTAGCATACTGTGTACTATACATACAAATCTATATATCATATACAGGGCGGCAAAAGAGAATTCGGAAATTTTGTTTGACTATTGGTAGTAATTGCTGTAATTGGGTTTTTAAATGTGTTGCGTGTTTTATAAATTGTTTACTTAGAAAAATGTGATGTTTTCCTACGGTGTGTTTGAAAGTGTTTCATAATCTATGCTTGACGCATGATTTTTCGTTCTTGTTGTAAATTGCCGATGCTTTTTTCGCTTTATTTTTAACGAATATCCATTCCACTTATCGTAAATGATTCAAAGTATCTCATTTCAATTTTTAAAAACAATTCAAAATGATTTTCATAATGTTCCACGGTAAATTAAATGCATTTATTGTTTTAATTTACATATAAGTAAGTAAATTAAAATCCATTTTACTTAATTTTATTGTTAATTTGATTTCATGTTCAATTGTTTTAAAACAGAAAAGGAAAAGTCATTAATTATAAATCTGAAAATGCTGTACTTTTATATATTTTTGGAATGCTGTTTATTCTTATCTTTCTCTTTATAGTTTCACGAAAGAAAATAGTTTTGAGAAAGCACAATGAACACATTCCTTTTGAGAAATCATTTTGGAAAAACACTTTTCATAGCGCTCATCATTTTCAGTGTTCGAATATTACTTATCTTATTTACTTATCAAACTGCAATTTCCTTGTTTCTGTTAAAATAAATTGTTGTTTTGATAATTGTTACGAACTTGAGTGTTAATTTGTCTCAGAAAAATGCAAACCTAAGAACCGACCGGCGCATCGTTACAAACATGCCGTTAACACTGATGTGAAAATTAATACTTCTGTCCTTTGTTTCCTAATTACTTTTTCGCAAGCTGTCGTTCTTACATAAATAGCTTTTCAGAAACTATTCAACTGCGAATAAATAAGCAACATTCTTAAACCATAAATATACCATCACCATTCTTAAGCAAGAAATAGAACAGAAAACGGAAAGAAAGTTAAATGTCCAAGAAGTACGCAGTAAAGGACATCCTTATAAACAACATTATGTTTACTAAAACTATTCACATAGAAAATCTAGTTAAAATTTCTGTAAAAAAAAATTGTTATACGGAATATACAGCAAATAGAGAAATATAATACATTTATTCTGCCCCAATCCTCTACGTGCCCAGATGTGGATTTTGTGGGCTCAAAGGACAAAGACTGAACACTCGCTCATTATCTTTTCGCGAGCAGTCAGTCTTACATAAATTAGCTTATCTGGAATTATTGAAATGCGAACAAATAAGTAACATTCATTATACCAGAAATAACTCATCACCATTCCTCAACGAGAAATAAAACAGAAAACAGCGAGAAAGTGAAAAACAGTCCAAAAATTGCATAGTTAAGCTATCCTTAAACAGCATATTCACAATAACTACTCACATAGAAAATCGAGTTACAATTTCTGATACAATAAACGTTTTTGTTACACGGAACATAACGAAAATAGATAAATAATACGCTTGTTCTGTCACAATACTCTACATGCCCAGGTGTGGGTTTGTGGACTCAAAGGACAGACATTAAACAGATGCTCATTTATTTTACGAGTAGTCAGCCTTATTCCAAATATATTTTCTGTAATCATTAAATTGAAAAGGTATAACATCACCAACAATATTAAACGAGAAGTAAAACAGAAAACGGTATCGCCAAGAATAGTGTAGTAATATACTTGTACATCCTTAAAAAGAATTAAGTTCACAGTAACTATTTATACATTTCTCAGGCAATATTATTCTGCTTATCTATAAAAACATTTATAATAAATAAAACAGATAAGTTATTATAGTTCCAATTGCTGCTAAAATAAAGGCATTTGTTCTGTCGAACATACCGCAACCAGATATATAAGCAAAAATCTAAGAAAATATAGAGAGCACTAGAAAAGTTCTTAAATTTTGCGTGCATTTGCGTGTAGCACAGATTTTATTGATGCTTGAAAATTTTTAAATCTTGGAAATTATATAATTTTTAAATCAGTAATTCAATTAAAAACCGTACCTGCAAGAACAATGTACCTGTATAGTTAATCACATCCTTAAATATCATTAAATACACAATAACTTTTCACATATTTCTCAAATGATGCTTTTATCCTGCTCAAGGAAAGCATTTATAATAAGTAAATCATAGGTGAATACAGTTCCAATTGCCGTCAAAATAAAAGATTTTGTTAAACGGAACATGCCGTAAACAGATACATAAGTTATATTTTCTATCTCGATCCTCCTCAAGTACAGAAGTACATTTTGTGGAATTGGAGGACATAAACCAAACACATGCTCATTTATTTTTTTCGCTAGCAGTCTCTCTTATTGTAGAGAATTTTTCTGGAATCATTGAACTGCAAATGGATAAAATCACTAACATTGTTATACCGGAAGTAAAACATAAAATGTCCTCAACAATAAAAGTGTAGTTAAGCACATCCCTAAACAGCATTAAGTAATATAATATCCCAAAAATCATGAATAAAGAATAAACAATTGCGACAAACAGCGGATGATTCAACATCTCGATTATTTCATGCAGCATTTTTGTCATATTGGGGAAATCAGCAAAAAAATTAATATTTTCATACCTGTTTGTGCTACGTAAATTATACCGAAGTAATGTATTATAAAACTTCAATAGTTCAGCATATTTATACAATACAACACTTAAAATGAATGTTAATAAAACAGGGAATACGATGATGAGAAAAAATATACAATTTGTGAATACTGTAAAAAGTACCTTAGTAATTCCTGTTGGAATTTTCACACCCATGGTCCAAAAATTCAATGTATCTTTGTTTTCTGAATCGGTATAAAAATACATCGTTTGCGATAATACAAAAAGTGTTGCTGTTAAGAAAGCTATAACCACTTGAACAAATGTCGAAGCAGTATGCTCGATATGATATCGCTTGCGGTACTGGAATAGTTTTTGAATAACAGCTGAATATTTTTTTCTTTTTACAAATAAAGAAAACCAAAAATAATTTACACCTACACCATACAAAATGCTGAAAAGGCCCAATTTGAAGTGTGAGTATAACATGTAGTTGCAAGATGCTATCACAAAGTAAATCGTAGAAAGGTGACAAAGAATGACAATAAAAGCAGTGAAAGCTTTGACATGTAAATCAATTTGATTATCATAGACAACGATGACTGCTAAGAGATATCGTAATATTTTATCACTTACCACCATATTTTAATTTTACCAGCAAAGTTCCGAAACTTTTGTAAAATTTATTGAATTATTTTTTAATGTTTTATTTTGCACAACTAAATGAAGAATTCTTTTGGAGTTCACTTTATCTCTAGCAAGAAATAATGCAAATGTATGGACTTAAGTTCCACGAAATCATTACGAGATTTACTTTCGTGGAAATTTACTTAAATCTTTTTGTTTTTCTTGTTTCTTAAATTATAAATCGCATGTGTTATAAATAATAGAAACGCGATAGAGAATGACAATAAAACTATTAAAAGCTGTATTGTCAGATAACGTCAATAAATGCCGATAATGAAATGTTGGAACAACAATGAACGCAACCAACAATGATGCAAACTCATTGGTTTGATATTTCTAAAAAACTTTCAGGTTAAGCTAGTTTTCACTTTGTGGTTTTTACTTGTTAAAAATTTGCTCAAAAGTTCTGTTTCTTCACTGTAGTAAATTCCCCTTACTTTGAAATAGTACAATATTTATTATAACTCCAATAAGTATCAAAAACAGTAACTCTAAGTTTTTCTAACACCTGTTTCTATGTTACTTTAAGTCTTCTGCAGGCTGCTACTAACCTAAGGATGTTTTACTCTTATATGTCGTGTCATAAATTTATTCCTTGATTGAATCTTTACTTTAAATTACACTTTCATTTCTATTTAATTGGTTTCGGAAATCATGCAAAGATGTAAAATAATGTTTTTAAGTTTTATACTTTTACACGTGTATTTAAAATGAATTATTTTAACGATGGTTTTGGTTAGATAGAGTTTATACCGTTGTTTTCAGATAGTTGAATTTCAAATGCGGTGAGAATGGCTATATATTCGCTTTACGAATGATTTTATGAAATATCTATCATGAATTCCTTATTCTTCAAATGGAAATCTATATGGCTTATTCATTCTTTTCGTCAAAGAAATATTATGTATGGATTCCAAATATGAGAAACATTTTGTCCTCAACAAGTAGATATAGTTAGTGTTTTGTGTTAGAAATTTAATTTAAATCATCAGTATTGCAATTCAAACAATATACGAGATGCGTTCGAAAACACAAAGCACGGCAACTGCAAAATCCATGTTACTGGTTGCAAATGATCAAAATGCAATTCTGTAGAATACTGTTCATCTGGTATATATGATATACCAGATACACCTATGATATTTCATATACGATTTTAAGCAGTTTACAGGTTTTTTTTAAATACATCATTCATACATTTGCTAGCAAGAGCTACCAGATTCGACTGAAACTAGCAGATGCATATTGTATTGACAATAACCTAGAAAACTCATGCAGATTTTATAGAAAAATCCTGTCAGTAATGCTACCAACTTTCCCGTGTAATTTGCACAGAAAAATCCAGTTAAACTGGTACAGATTTTTTCCGTATAAAACAGAATTTATACGGAAGCATATTAAGAGCAATCCTGTTCAACATAAGCAGAGTTCTATATTACTCATATTTTTTCTATATTACATAACATAAAATTTGCTTAACTATAACCCAGTTTCTTGTACGAGATGTCTTTCCTTTTAATTTACAGAATTTCTTGTATAATTCGAATATATATATATATATTTTTTTTTAAGATGTTTGTACAAGATCACTTTCTTTTTTTTTTCTTACATTATTTCTGATATTTCCTAATTTGTTTGTCAGTCGAAAGTGATGAATATCATGACTTTAAATTTTTCCGCTAGAGGACGATAACTATATGTCTATGCTGGGTAGCAGACGAAATCTTTAATTTACATAAGATGAAAATATTCTATAATTTTTAGAGAGGGCAACTGTGATTGTTGGTTTCTCGCGTGACTTAATCAAAAATTCAGCCAATCAAAATTCAGTTAGTATTTCTACAGGTGTATGCCATCTCTACAAATTATATATCTATTCATCGATACTGAAATAAATAAAATTTGCGTCTCATGTTTCCCACATGGTTGTGGATCATGAATATATTCCCTCTCGTACTGTAGGCGCAGCCTTCGCAACATATAAGAGCGAGGAGTGTCAGACTGGATGTCGTTCGAGTAGCTCACTGGTAGAGATTGACGCGCACAATGACGATAGTCCTTGTTTGAATGTAGGCCGAGACACTTTTTCACTTTGTCGGTTTCACGTTTTATTTAGCAATAATTCGGCGGTAATAAATTCAATTTGAAAATTCTCAGTTTAATTTACAATAGAATGTATGTTAACCCTTTCAGGGGCAAAGTACTTTCAGTACTAAAATACTGAAATAAATGACTGGCACCGGAATTAACGTAGAAATTTATTTGAAAATAAGAAAAAGACAAAAAATCACATACATAAAAAATGGGAAAGATTTTAGCAAATTTCTGGTGCCATTGTGGCGTTTGAGAATTAAAATTAAGTGGTTTCATAAACATACCACTGCGCCTGAAATGGTTAAAACAGCAGGTAATTTTAACGGTCTTATGCTCCACTCAACAGTGAGAAAATAAACTCCCAAATCAAAACATTGATTAACTAAATGTACCTAGAGCCAGACGTGCAATTCTTGAAATGGAAACAATATTACAGATTTAGAAATATATTGATCTGTTATTTGTAATCCAATCGGGCAACTAAAATAATGAAATTTCATGTATCCATGAATTAGTTTTTCGCATTTCGGAATCATTGATAAATATATATATATATATAAATAATTATTTGGAAACATCATTCATACTTTCTTTTGATAGACCTAGGTATCAATTATTTTCACACTTCTTTACGCCTCCGGCAAATCTTTACATACGTTATAAATATAAGACTATGATAAAATTGAACTTCGATTCGAAAATCAATAAATTGAATTAAAAGAAAAAATCATAATGCAATATATTAGGTAAAATGTTTGTATTGTATCACATTTGTCTGCTGATTGTAGTTCGAGTAAAATAAATACGAAACAGCCTTTGCAATCTTTTTTCGAAGTTACTTTATAATCTAACAAAAATAAGTGCATTTACAACGAATTCTTCCAACTAAATCAATTTTTGGAAATATAAAATATTGGATCTTCTTATACTTTTACTTTTTGAAAGCATTTACATAAAGTCTCACATCTATAATTACGCCCATCAAAAAAATAGTGAATGATGGTTCAAAATGATTATTTATATATCTGTTGATCAAAAATTCTCAAATGCGACTGTTAACTCTTCAGTACCAGGATTTTTTTTTTTTGTTGTTCAATACCTTTCGAGTTATTGGGAAAATCTAGTTTTTGTATTACAATATATTTTTTTTGTTGATTTATGCATGTTATTTTTTTGTTTTTCACAAAAAAATCTGTTTCTTCAATTCATAAATATAATCAATGTTGAGATGAAATTGTGTCAGCATCACTGTAATTTTCGATTACTGCAAAATATGAACTTATTTAGAGTTGAAAAATTGACAATGTAACATCCTTGACATAATATTTATCGATCGCTAAGCGATGTAAAACATGTTTATTTTATACGTTAGTTGTGAAAAGGTTTTTAAAAAGAAAATAAATAAGTATAAAAGAAATAATTGTTGAAAAGAAACACTCTTTTGTAAGCATTCAATGTTAATCTTAAAAATCACGCTCAGATTATATTCACTTTTACTAATAGATGGCAGCACTAATGTTCCTGTTTATTTTATAATCCATTATATTTTAAGATTATTTCTGGCATCACTGCAAAGCAATTTATATTTCTAAGCAATTTATATTTCTAAAATTGACAACATGTTATGATTTTTTATGCAATTCATTCCCCAGTCATGTTGAAGTTTTCATGATGGTTCATGAACTGCAAGGTATCTTATTTTTATCTCTTTTCATCTTTATGGATTTTATACTTAATGTCTCTATTAAATGTTCTCTCTGTAATTTATAAGTATGGCTTCTTTCCTTTTTTTATATTGTATTTTATTTTTTATTTTATCACTGATTTGAATCATTGTATTTGAGATGTAGTCCCAATATCATATTTTTTAGCAATACATGGCTAATATGATGATGAAACATCTCATTTCATTTTATTTGTGGTATTTAGGCAATTGGGACTTGATAATTCTGTCTAAATTCCACAAATTTCATTTCATTTAATTCATTTAATTCCATATATTCAAATTTTTATTTAATTTCTTATTCTTTCAATGTTTTTGATTCCATATTCAGTGTGTTGGGGAATCTTTTATTCTCAACTAATTATTTCATACTTAATTAAATAAATGTTTAAGTTGGTGTTGTGATAATGTTTCATTTATGGTTATATATATATATATATATATATATATATATATATATATATATATATCCCAAAATACAAAATATTCCACAATTTAACGTATAAATTACATGAAAGTCGCCAATCTAAAGCTGCATTTTGATCAAATCACAGCGGCATTTCCAGCAAATTTCACTTTTTCGTATTAGAAATAGAATTTTTACGGATGTGATTGTTTTCTCAAGACACAAAAAAATTGCGAACCGAAGCTCAAAATTTCCCAAGATTCCCCAGTCAAAAGATGGAAATTTCTTCAGATAACAGAAAAATTTCTATATCACAAGGGTATTCCGGTAACTTGCTGCCTGCACCTTTGCATTTTGTCTAAATTTTTTTGAGAGTGTATGACAATGGAAAAGGTAAAAACTTTATTTAAACAATGTTTTAAGGATTTCTTAATTGTTTTTTGTGCGTTAAATCATAATTTAATTAATATTAAATTATTATAAGTGTATTGAAAAAAATATATATTGTACTCTTTGCTTATTAGTTATATATTATCTTCTACATTTTAGTGTTTAAAATGTCTCATTGTTACAGTTTCACACCGAGTTGTCATATTTCAGCGAGCGTGGTTTAGTACATTAACTCCATTGTTGTTGTAACTCGTATATAGCTCTAGCAAGTTGTAGGAAGTAACGCGCAACAAGTAGCGAAACTACTGTAGTCGCTACTTTTTATAGTATTATGTCTTATACATTGATGTCCAGAAATTAAGGGGCGGTGGCCGGACACTTTCGATTTCAGATGTTTTATCGAATATCTTCTAAAAATCGTGAGGAAATACCCGAAATGCCCTTGAACTTTGAGGATTTAAAGAACATGTTTGACTTCGTGTTTTTTGTGAAGATTTAGTCCCGAGGACAATTAGGGGTGTAATAATAAATTTAATAATAAAATAATATTTGCGTTTCCCCAAGAAACAGAAATTGCTCAAAATGATCCGCCACTGTAGCAAATGACTGTAGGTCTTAGGTTTAAAAGGTATACTTTGTGTGGTTATTAATACGAAAAAGCTAAAAACAACGTTGAAGCACACAAATTACAAAACTTTAAAACACATACGGCTGTTTCAAGGAAACAAATGTTAAAAGGATTTAAAAGAACCACACTCGGCTATAGCCCCGAGTAGTGGCTGTAATCTGACCAAAATGGCAAAGCAAGTGTAACCGGAAAAGCAGAAGTGACGCAACGGACAGGAAATCGCCGAAAACAGGCATCATCGCGCAGGCTCTCTCCAAATGGGAGAAAGAAAAGGGGTGCTGAACACGTCATTCACCAATGAATCTGTATATTTATAAATATAATATGCCTCGTAAAAGTCAAGATCGAATATTGAATTGCAATTTTGAATAATTTTGGCTCCGGAAAAGTTAAATCTATGGTTAAAATTCCAACAGTGCTTCGCTATTGTAGATTTATCAAGTTCCTGCTTTTTGAGATAACCTTCATGTTCTTTTAATCTAAATTTATCCTTTTAACATGTTTATTTTTAATTTTAATTTTTTTAATTTTTGTTTTTTTTTCCACCTTACACTGATGAAGGGGATCTTTGTATCCTTGAAACGGCCGTATATGTTTTAAAGTTTTGTAATTTGTGTGCTTCAACGTTGTTTTTAGCTTTTTCGAAATGTAGGTCTTGTTTAATGTTAGTTTGCATTTGTGTAAGAATAGCACGCATATTCTTGAAGATGTTAAAGTTTCTATGAACAATTCAAATTTATATATATATATATATATATATATATAGCATTCAAAGTTTTAAACCGAATTTATCACCGCTTTCCAAAAACTTAACAAACACAGTAGAAATAGTATACTGCAATTAAAAGATGAATATATTGAATATTTGATGACATATGGGTACTTATATGAAATAAATTTTAACTAAGTAATGCACGAACTATACCAAAGATTTTCTTTCATGATTTAGTAGTCAGTTCTATAGAGCAACTTATGAAGTCCATTCAAATATTACGAATATTCAGAAAGATACAGGCAGTACAGTGAGCTAATTGATAAATTGGAGAGGAAATCTCATAGGATTATATGGCATTTTATGTCTGATGATATTTCGAACAATATTATAAATTTCTCTTGTTTGTATAGCGAAAAGTAGAATTTTCCCTTATTTCTTTCATTCTAAAATTTTCAAATTGATTAACTTTTCTTGAAAATTAAGGAGTTTATATTCAATGATAAATTCAGTATGATATATCTCATCAAAAAGTCACCTGTAAAAAATGCAGCCAAGTCTCGTAACTCATTTACCGTAAAAAGTACTGAGATCGTATAAAGCCAAGTTTAACTATCTTATTAACTCTGAAATTTTCATTCACAAAATCACTCCTAGTCTCTACATCTTTAGTTAATTATTATTTTGTGACTTGGCAATTACTTAGCACGAGAATGTGATGTATATAGTTAGTCTTAATCAAATAATACTATAACATATTAAGGTGTAATAACTTCCCTGTGCGTATATAATTTGCTTTGGTTAAATTATCCCATCCCATAACATAGTAAGGTGTAATAACTTCCCTGTGCTGCGTAATTGCCAAGTCACAAAATAATAATTAACTAAAGATGTAGAGACTAGGAGTGATTTTGTGAATGAAAATTTCAGAGTTAATAAGATAGTTAAACTTGGCTTTATACGATCTCAGTACTTTTTACGGTAAATGAGTTACGAGACTTGGCTGCATTTTTTACAGGTGACTTTTTGATGAGATTTCACTTCTTTTTGTAAGTAACCCTCCTTTTCTTGATTTTGGGTTCTTTTTGGAGATCATCCACTGATTTTCGCTATGCCCACACTCTATCCCTATTATTTACAGGTATCAAAAAATTGAAGCTTTAGTTTCGTTTGCAAAGTACTGTAGATAAAAAGAGATTTCAGGTTCCTAGGCAAGCACTAAATTATGGGAGGGGGAGTGCCAAAAGTACTCTCAATTGCTTCCAGGATAGGCGCTATGCATCTGAGATATAACTCGCAGCCCTAGATACTTGATATTTAACATAAAAGAACTTTTTAGTATAAAAAGAAAGCCAAAATTAAAATTTCCGGAAATTTCCAATAAATCAAACTATATTCCTTTTTTCGATGGTTTTTTTTCGTTTTTTTTTAGACTTTTTTTTTATTATTTACGGATTTTTTAATTTTTCCTTACTTTGTGTACAAAACCCTGCCTTTCTGCCAAATGTCAATCTTCTAGGACTAAAAAATCGAATTATTTTCAAATTTTCGACTTTTTATGAATTTATTGATTTTTCGATTTTAATTCTAAGTTACCTGATTGTCATGCCAATATAGTAATTCTTTGATCCGTCTTCTTAAGATCATTTAGGTTCAATTTAGAGATAAATCAAGTGAATCTTAGAGTCACCATGATTTTATTTAGAAAGGACTATCAAGCCATAACCAGCCAGTAATGTCGGGAGGGTAGGGGGAGCTGTGAAAATTTTTGTGGGGCTAACATCATTTAACAATCCATATTTCATATGTGAAGTAAATAGAGTACAACATATGAAAGAAAACAAACCTGTCTATAAAGAAATCGCCTATATCGTAGCCAGTCTATAGCGGAACTTTTCTATAACGAAATTCGTAAACGAAAGAAAAGAAAACCATAATCCGGGGGAAATAACATAAAACAATTAGGGGCGTTGTATTGGCTAATAGGACAATTATCTTATAACTAATGTTTCTAGCAGTACAAAATCAAATTGTTTTCGAATTTTCGATTTCTTAAACATATTTCAATTTTTCGATTTTATTTTCGAATTTTTTAATTGTTCCTTTTATTGAATAGTAAATATTACCTTTATACCAAGTTTTAAGTTTCTAAGACTACAAGATAAAAATATTTTCAATTTTTGATTTTTTCGCAATTTTTTTTTTATAATTTTCTGGATTTTATAATTTTTTCTTATTTTGTATCCTTTATTACAAATTTTAAGTTTCCAGAGCTACAAAATCGAATTATTTTAAAATTTCCGATCTTTTTATTTTATTTTCGAATTTTATTACGTTTTTATTTTAACTTATTCTGAATCCTAAACACTATCTTCACCGCGAATTTTAAGTTTCTAAGGCCAAAAGATCAAATTATTTAAATTTTTTTCGAATTTTTGATTTTTTTTTTCGAGTTTTCTGGATTTTTTAATTTTTCCTTATTTTGCATCCTAAATACTACCTTTATTCCGAATTCCAAGTTTCTAGCTCAACAAAATTGGATTATTTGAAATTTTTCGATTTTTTTCGATTTTTCGATTTTATTTTCAATTTTTTTTTGTGTGTTTTTGATGTTTTCATTTTCTGAATTCTAAACACTACCTTCACACCAAATTTTAAGTTTTTATGACTACAAGATCGTGTTATTTTCAAATTTCAATTTTGTTCGATTTTTTTGAATTTTCGAATGTTTTTTTTTTTTAATTTTCCGGATTTTATATTTTTTCCTTTCTTTGTATCCGAAATGCTAGTTTTATTCCAAATTTTCAGTTTCTGTGGCTGTGGGATATACCCAATCTTTTTGATGACGCGAGAGTGAGTGAGTGTGTGAGTGACAAAAAATCGAAACTTTGAGTTCATATATCGTCTGCACTAATTTATGGGTATTTTTGAATTATCCATATTTTTTAATTTTTCCTTGTTTAGTATCTAATATTACCTTTATTCCAAATTTCAAGTTTCTAGCGCTATGAAATCGAATTATTTTCAAATTTTCCTTATTTTTCGATTTTTTCGATTTTTCCGATTTTTTCGATTTTTCCGATTTTTTCGATTTTTTTGTTTTATTTCCGAATTTTATTTGGTTTTTTATTTTAACTTATTCTGAATCCTAAACACTATCTTTACTGCGAATTTTAAGTTTCTAAGGCTAAAAGATCAAATTATTTTAATTTTTTCAATTTTTTTCGAATTTTTGAAATTTTTTTTTCGAATTTTCCAGAATTTTTAATTTTTTCTTATTTTGCATCCTAAATACTACCTGTATTCCGAATTCCAAGTTTCTAGCGCAACAAAATCGGATTATTTGAAATTTTTCGATTTTTTTCGATTTTCGATTTTTTCAATTTTGCTTTCGATTTTTTTGGTGTTTTTGATGTTTTCTTTTTCTGGATGATAAACACTACCTTCACACCGAATCTTAAGTTCCTAAGACTACAAGATCGTATTATTTTCAATTTTCAATTTTGATGGAATTTGTTGAATTTTCGAATGTTTTTTTTTTTTTTCGAATTTTCCGGATTTTATAATTTTTCCTTTCTTTGTATCCTAGACACTACCTTTTTTCCAAATGTCAAGTTTCTAGGGCTACGGGATCTACCTAATCTTTTTGATGACGCCTAAACGAGTGAGTGAGTGAGTGAGTGAGTGACAAAAAATGGAATGTTTGAGTTCATATATCGTCTGAATTAGAAAAGATAGCAAGTTTTAATTTTAAATTTTGGTCGGTCCTATGTGCCAAATACTCTAGAAAAACGAAGTTTCAAATTTTTGGGATACTCCAGCGCGGAGATATGAGGGGGTCAAAAGTGCCCTGAGTTGCTTCCAGAAAAGTATGCTTACGGCTGCCCTCTCTCGACTTGGCGGAGGCACTGCCGTGCCTCCAGATCTAAAACAAACTATCCCCATCCTGTGGGATTTGTTTTTCAATGTTTTACTTTATTTAATGCAAAACATAGATTGCATCCGACAACTCATAAAAAAGTCCTCCGGCCTGTACCGGCAGGAAAAGGTAGCTTTCCTATATCTTCGTTTTAAAATTTTAGCTAATGTTACTCGAAAACAGCAAGTTAAAATGCAAAGAAACCGTTTACAAAAGATTCGTTTACACTGAATTTGAATAAGAAATTCGCCAAATTATTGAGCTATAGCCAAGTTGGCTTCATTTATGAAGACTTATTTTTGTCGCCAAATTTGGCGAGATTTCGCCAATTGTCGCCAAGTTTGGCGAGAATTTGGCGCTAATGGATATGAATATATAGTTTTATGCGTATGATTGGGAAAATGGTTACAACAATGAAAGAAAATAATTTGCGAGAAATCGCGTTCACTAAAACTTATAAATTTATATTAAAATCATTAAAATTACAGACATTACAATACACTTTCATAAAACATTAAAAACATATTAAAATTGGACGTTTCGGATTTACATGGAAAATCCCTCTTCAACAACAACATTTCACTTAACGTAAATCATAGTTCAAAAATATCAACAAATAGAAAATGCAACGTATCAAAATTTCGAAGTCAAAGTTACAGTTATAATAACACGGAGTATTCATTCGGGATTGCACCTGCTTGACCATTATTGACCATAAATTTATCGTTGGTTTTTTGTAATGTGCTGTTTTGTTTCAAAATGTCAGCCACCCTAGAATTTCAAACTGCTCTATCTCAGCCAATTTTTAAGATAGAGATAAAACAAAAAATGCTCTGGAATCCTTGTATCAAGTCCTAACACCTAATTAAAAAATAAACTTGATTTTTTAACTTTTTTGTATATTTATTTTAGTTTTAAAATTTTCCGTGGCCGCCATCTTGAAACAAGATGGCGGACCAAGCTGGCCAACGAACTCGGTCGAGGCATTGGTGAGCTTAATACACACAATTAGTTTCATCCAAATTAATTTATAAATACGAGCGTTATCGTATCAAATTATTTTCATTTTTTCAATTTTTTTCGAATTTTTTTATTTTTTTTTCGAATTTTCTGGATTTTTTTAATTTTCCTTTTTCTGTATCCTAAATACTACCTTTATTCCTAATTTGAATTTTCTAGCGCAACAAAATCGGATTGTCTTCAAATTTTCGGTTTTTTTCAATTTCTTCGATTTTTTCAATTTTGCTTTCGATTTTTTTGGTGTTTTTGATGTTTTCTTTTTCTGGATGTTAAACACTACCTTCACACCAAATCTGAAGTTTCCAAGACTACAAGATCGTATTATTTTCAATTTTCAATTTTGATGGAATTTGTTGAATTTTCGAATGTTTTTTTTTCGAATTTTCTGGATTTTATAATTTTTTCTTTCTTTGTATCCTAAACACTACCTTTTTTCCAAATGTCAAGTTTCTGGGGCTACGGGATCTACCCAATCTTTTTGATGACGCGTGAACGAGTGAGTAAGAAGTGACAAAAAATCGAATGTTTGAGTTCATATATCGCCTGAACTAGAAAAGACAGAAAGTTGTAATTTTAAATTTTGGTCCTGTGGGCCAAATACTCTCTATAATTGAAGTTTAAAATTTTTGGGATACTCCAGCGCGGAGATATGGGGGGGTCAAAAGTGCCCTGAGTTGCTTCCAGAAAAGTATGCTTACGGCTGTCCTCTCTCGACTTGGCGGAGGCACTGCCGTGCCTCCAGATATAAGTTATCGAATATACTTGGCAAATGGAAGATAAATATTTACTTTTAATAATATATGCTGATCATAAATGCAGTATTTAACTTAAAATAGAAATTTTGGTACACTTGAAAAAGACGTTTAATTAATCATCTTTACTAAGACTTTTCTGAGTATTAATATTATGCAAAAAATAGTTGCTGTATTCATATGAATTAATGTGAATTAATTTTCTTAAATATTCTTAAAACAAATAATTTATACTTGAAAATACACGATAATTTCTATTATGCTAACTATACTTAACTATACTTTTCATTAAATCCACTATAGTTTTCATTGTATACTTGGAAAATAAATTGAATATTTTTCATTAGATATTTTTATTTAAAAAAAGTTTATATGCATAACTTTTTAAAACATTGTTATATCATGAGTAAGCTTTAATGTAATTGTTTTATAATTTCTTTTTTATTCATGTGAATCTCTCTCACTCTCTCTCTCTCTCTCTCTCTCTCTCTTTTTTTTTTTTTTTTTTTTTTTTTTTTTTTTAATACTAGACAATTTTAAACTAGACTTTTTTTACTAGACTTTTTTTTTAATACTAGGCATTTTGTAAGCCTATAAAGCGGGCATTCAACAATATCTTAATTTAAAATTGACGTAATGTTTTGTATTATGTAATAATATATGTTCCATTGAAATGTTTTGTGTTAAAACCCTCTCACTGACAAGCCCGTGTTAATACGTTCACTCAGCTCCAGGTTTCACTGCGATACAAGCATTGTTTAAATTAATATAATTCTACAATTATAATGTAGTTTTAATACATTGAGTAATGATTAATACTCTCAAGGATTATATTCATATATACAGTATGTCCACTAAAGTCCCTTGCCACCCTTTTAACTTCGGAACGGCTGCTGCTATATTCATAAAAGTAGTGTCTAGTATAGTAAAGTACCCATACGCTACTCAATGAAACCGCCTACGGCGCCACCTGGTGGAATGCTGCGGAACTAGCATTCCTATCTCGAAAACGGAAAGAGATAGCGAAAAAAAGGGATTTACAAAGTTGTACAGCATCATCGATTTAGTACGAAAAGACACCTTGTGGACATTAATGCGAAGAATAGAACGGTTAAAACGCGCATTTGTTTTTTCGTGTTTCCTACGCTGTGACGTGATGAAACGATCTTAGAAAGAAAAATACAACTAGTTATTATAATATACATTTATTTTAGATGTTCTAACTTTCCACCGTCAGCTGCAATGCATATTTGGATCCTTGTTTGAATTTCACGTTGCACACGTTGGAGAATAGAGGGTGACACGTTAGCACAAGCGTCCGAAATTGCGTCGTTTAAGATCCTGCAATGTTTGTGCAGGGGTCGCATACGCCTTCTGCTTCATAACTGGTTGTTTATTTCTTTCTAAGATTGTTTTGTCACGTCACAGTGTTGGAATTCACGAAAAAACAAATGCGCGTTTTATTCGTTCTATTCTTCGCATTAATGTCCAGAAGGTGTTTTTTGTACTAAATCGATGATGCTCTACAACTTTGTAAATCACTTGTTTTCCCTATCTCTTTTCGTTTTCGTGATAGGAATGCTAACTCTGCCGTTTTGCACCAGGTGACGCCGTAGGCAGTGTCATTCAGTAGCGCATGGCTACTTTACTATACCTAGATACCACATTTATGAATATAGCAGCAGCCTTTCCGAAATTAAGAGGGTGGCAAAGGACTTTAGTGGGCATACTGTATAATTAAGCTTTATTATATAATGTTGGAATAATCCTCTTTCTTTAGCATTTAAAATAAAACATGAGGAAACAACATTACAATTTTGCCCTTTAGCTGGACAGTCAGAGGGTAAATTACTATTATAATTTTATTTTCCATGGAAGATGTTTAATTGAAAAGGGCCATAGGTAGGGCTTGACAAATAAAAATTTTTAATATGGCTTTATGGCTTTTTTTTTTTTTTTTTTTTTTTTTTTTTTTACAAAATTGACTTAAGAAATTAGCACAAACGGCGTATTTCTTTCCCTCTTAGAAGATTTCTCATTATAGATGTTGCAAAATTACAAAATATTAAGAAACATAGATATTATATTCAAGCAAAAAATATTTTAAACTTTTTCTATCAATTTGGTAAAAATTAGTTCATAAAATGCAAATTTTAAAATAATAAATCTGAATTATTTGACTGACTTTGACAGAAAAATAGGCATTTTTTTTTCCTACTTCACTATTTCATCGATGTCTCCTTTATCAGATGTAGATGCTGTGGCGTCCAATTATCCGGACATTTAAATAAGCATTCGACACTCAGCATTTTCCGAACATCCCGGTTAATTCAGCCATTGCAGTATTTTTTTTCACAGATATATAATTTTGATAATATAGATTTATTACATAGATTACATATGATAGGATTTAACAGAATAAAGAAAACTTTCATTAATAACTTTTTAAGTTTTGATTCGATTTTCATAATATATGAAATGACTCGACAAAATTCTGCAACGATTATATAGTATATTAAATTTCCAACCATTCCGTTGGGTAGTTTTTGCGCTGTTATATGCGGACAGACGGACGGACCAGACGACGACGATAGGGCCTACGTATTTAAATAATTACGAACGCACCTAAAAATGTCATTTTGACAAAGAATCTTTATAGCTTTATTCTTTTTCACTTTATTTTAAACACAACATTCATTCATTTTATCTTAAATTATTCTCATTTCAATAAAATGCAAACGATTTTACTTTTCTTTCACGTTTGAAAACAATTCAAAACGGTTTTTCTATTGCTCTAAGGTACATTATATTATATTTATTATACATTCGGCATTGTTTAGCATTCATTACTTTTCACTTACTATTATTAATAAATAACTGACCTTAATTTCACGATTTATTGTTCAAGTATTTTAAAATAAAAACAAAAAAAAAATAAGAAACCATTAATTGAGCGTATGGAAACATTTCCGCTGTTGTAATTAAAACCATTTTCAGAGAGTTCTTGATTTTATTTTTCATTTAATAGCTTTGAACAACAAAGTGTATTTTACCAATCAAGTATTTTAAATTAAAAAATAAGAGACCATTAAATGCGTATATGAAAACATTCTCCGTTGTTGTAATTAAATACCATTTTCAGAGAACTATTGATTTTATATTTCATTCAATAGCTCTGAAGAGTAAACCATATTTTTCCAAACGCTGTAAACAAACACACTACATATTATGAAAAGTCATCCTGGCACATATGTAGCACTATTTTTCTTTCTTCAACAGAATGCCTTTATTCATTTTACCTTAAATGGTTCAAAGTACCGTAATTCCACAAAAAGGCGCATAACTGTCTGGTTCACTTGTGATTGAATTAAAGTGAAAGTGGCTTTCCACATTGCTCCTAGCTAAAACAAATGTATGTATTTTTAATAATGTTTAGTATAAATTTTCATTTATTACACTAAATGAATATATTAAGTATTATTAGTTGTCCCAAATATTATTTAAACTTGACTTCATATTTTAACATTCTAGAATTTTAAAACGAAAAAATAAATCCCACTAATTATAATCATTATTATTAAATTCAATATTTAGAGCATTTTTGCTTTTAACTTTAACAGAATTGCTTTTAAGTAAATAAATATACAGGGTTAACCAAAAGTTCGTTAAAACTTTAAAACTTCATAAGAAAGGAAAAAATTATGATAAAGAAGCGCGGTTTGTAAGAAAAGGCTCACACGGTAGTCGGATTTTTTTTTAACAGCAAAAAATTTTTTAGTTAAAGAGTTACCTGTAGATGGCGCTAACATGCTAGAGATTCAGCAAAATTATGTAAATTAATCCTGATATGAAAGAACGGGATACACGACTATTTATCAGTCGCTTTCAGAATGTTATTATTACCCGATCGAGCGTTGTTGGTGAAGCTGTTCTATTTGAACGGAGAGACAGCAACTGTTGCGTTGCGAATATTTCGCATGGCGAAAGGTCTGAAGACGAAGAATTTGGTCTGGAAGTCATGTTGAACAATTGTTATTGCAAGAATAAATAGATGGAGCGTACTGATATTCTATTCATTGTGTTTCGGGTCGTCAGCGCCCTCTACCAGTGACATTTTTAACTAATTTTTTTTTCTGTTAAAACATCCGACTACACTGTGAGCCCTTTCTTGCAAGCCGCACTTGTTTATCATAATTTCTTCCTTTTCTTATAATTTTTTAAAGTTTTAACATACTTTTGGATCACCCGGTATATGTAAATAATATATATAATGCACGTAACAAGTCATTTTGAAAAGTAATTTTAAAAAGTCCTTTTGAGAAATACTTATAGCATAATTCTTTCTTTATTCGACTGTTTTTCCCTTTATTTTAAACAGAGCATTTAATCTTATCCCAAACGCTTAAAAGCAACTTATATTCATAAAATGATTTGACTGTATGGATCTATTCGTAACTTAATACAACTCTAGATTTCTTTTCCTTTATTCCGAGATAAATTAAACGTGTTTATTCTATTACTGGTAAAGTTTAGTTTTACTATCTTTGCTTTTTAATATTTTTTTTTATTATATTAGAAAAAATAAAATGTTGCTGTTTGTTTTCGTACTTTATACTGGAATGTTTTAATATTAAAAACAAAGATTAATAGTTGTGACATTTGAAACGTAATTTCGAGCATTCTTCAATTGATGAAATCAAAAAACATTTCAGAGCACTATTATTACAAATGATTTCCTTCTTCATTCTTAGGTAAATTGAATTGTGTTTATGTCTTATATGAGATTGTTTAGTTTTACTATTTTTGCTTTTTTTACTCTTTTATTTTTGTTCTTTCTTAAGAGATGAAATTGTTATTATTTGCTTTTTGTCAATATAAGTTGACTTTATGACTTTGGTTTTTATACTTAAATAATAAAACATTTTAATAATAAAAACAATGTATTATTGGTTGTGATATACGAACATAATTTTAAACACTCTTCAATTGTTCCAATTAAGAACTTTCAGAACTTTTTAATTTAAATATTATTAAACTAACCGCCTACCTGCGACTAGGATGTTGACAGTGATATAAATCATATTTATTTTAATAGACAATATTCAAATACATTTCAATAAAATATTTTCATGTGAAAATGTTCAGGCCAAAATATTTATTTAGAGAGTGCCCTAGAATAGGTTCCTAGTGCCCTAAGCTCAGAATAGTGGAAGGTAGATGTTTCTTGGAGTGATTTTCCTTTTATTTTAGAAAGAGTATTTTTAAACTTTTATCCCAAGATGTATTTTATATCCATAATATCTTATTCAAACTATCCTATATCCAGAACAAAGTTGCGGACACTATTTTTTCCTTACTTTGACTACCACCATTTCCAAATTATAATCTTCCTAATACATTTCTACTAGACACATACACTGCCATAAAATACGGACAAAACTGTAACCAGTTTGAAACTGAATTCAATTCCAGATGATTTTTTATTTTCATTCCTAAATAAATTAAATATATTTACCCTATAGCTGATATTATTTAGTTTTACTATCTTACATTTTATATTCCTTTATAATTCTTCTAATACAAAAATAAAATGTTATCGTTTATTATTATTATTATTATTAGTTAAATTTGATTTTTATATTTAATAACCGAGTATTTTAAACATTTGCGCCGGAAAGACGTACCATTATCTTCGAGATTTTTTGTGAATTAGTTGTTTTGCTGCCAAGTCAAATAACAAATCTTTGTCTTATCTTATGACAGAAACTGTGCGATTAAATAAAACTAAGTTTACTATTAAAAATAGTCGTGCGATACTTGTCAGCTGTACAACTAATTCAATTAAACTTCTCGGCGTGCATGGCACGAGCTTAAGTGGTTAATATTATAATCACACGATTACTGGGACAAGATTCCTGCTCCTGATTGGGTAACACGATTTTACCCGAACCCGACCGGACTAGAACCACGGGTTGATGCTTTTTTTTTTTTTTTTTTTTTTTTTTTTTTTTTTTTTGTTAACTTTAAATGTTTTTGATTCGAGTTACGTTTTACCCGAAGCCGACCGAACTAGAACTCGGGTTACGTTTTGACTCTTTCGGGTAGAGTCCTCGTTGACCGATTTTTCAAGAGAAAGTCCTGAATAGTTTTCAAATGAAAACAATGAGTATATATGTGTTAATTTCTATAAAAAAAAGGTAAAATTGATATAATTGTAGACCGTTTTTCCCTAATTGTATACTATTGTTCAAAAATTAAGTTGCAGTGTCCGGGTGCTTTCGCTTTTTACATGGCTTGTCTAATATCCACTGAAATTCTTGACGAATTGTCCTTGAAATTCGAGGATGTAAAGAACATGTTTGATTTTAAAAACAGTAGGGTTGGGTTGATTATTGACGGCCAATTATCTACACTAGGGATATAGGCCCGGGGGGAGTGCCCTTCGTGGGGGTCTTTTTTAAAAACAGTAGAAACAGTATACTGCAATTGAACAAGTAATATAAAAAAGAAATTTTAAGTCAATTCCTACTTAGGTCAAAAAGAAATTTTTTTAAAGCGATCTACACGCTTCACCACTGACGGTATTTATTCCTAAATTTATATCCTGCTAAATATCTTATATAAGAGAAATTTTTTTCTCCCATATAAAACTAACAGTAATTAATTAAATTTATTAGATTTTTTTTATATAATGGTAAAATAAATAAATAGGACAAAAAAATGACTTTTCAAGAACAACCTAGATATATTCCTGCTTTTTCGCATTTCTGAGTGAGTTTTATGTAAATAATAAAACCTTGCCACGATGAGAATCGAACCCACAATCTTCCGTATACTAAACTGTAGGTCCCGACCACTACGCCATGACTAGACTTTCCGCTGTCTTAAGCGTTGCTACTTATTTTAGTCGTTTTGAATAATGCAAAAACTAAAATTAATTAATTTAATTTAATTAATGAATTAATATTTGAAAAAACTGTATTACATCAAGTGTCATCCACTACAAGTTTAAAAAAATGTATTTGAACTTGAGTAGCTGAATAAAAAGCATTTTATTAACGATTGAAAATTTGAACAAGATATATAAATGTATATAGGGAGAGTGTTTTTAATTCATTTTAGTTCATTTTTTTAATTGCACATGCGCGAACAATACCAAAGATTTTTTTTTTCATAATTTGGTAGGCAGTTCTATAGAGCAATTGATATAAAAAGAACAGTTAAATATCGTGAAAACTCAGAAATATATCAGCAATACAGTGAGCTAATTGACAAATTGGGGGGGGGGGGGTGTTTCCCTTATCATCCAATTTGATTTTGACAAACCGTGTAAAAAACGGAAACGTCCGGTCACTGCCCCTTAGTTTTTGGACAGCAGTGTATTAAAATATGGATTAATTTTCTTTCACTTCTGTTTCGGGTTGATGTGTATCGGATTCGGATCGTGTTACGGGTTGACGAAAATTCTTTGTCGGGTTTGGTTAGGGTTTAGGTTGACTTTATCAGAAATTTTCAGTTCTGATAGTGTAAAACTTGACCCATGAAGATCTCTAATTGTGACACCTGAAACATGATTTTAAACAATTTTCGTTATTTGAAATTTTAAAGAAATTCGTAGCACTATTACTTTTTCGTTTAATATTTTTTTTAAAAACTTAAAAAGACTATGAATTTTCTTTTGAATTTAATTTTCCATTGTTACAATTATACACTACTCTCAAAGTACGCGTTTTATTTTTATCTTTTAATTGCATTCAGGGGTTTTTCAAATACATTTAACTCCTATATTATGAGCAGTCATTTTGGAAAAAGACTATTTGTAGCGTCAGTACTTTTATTACAATGCTTTAATTTTATTTCAAAGAGGACATTCATTTGCATTATCTTACAGCTCTCGTTATCTCATTGCCATAATTTTTTATGGCTTATTCGTAACTGACTGCAATTCAAAAAGGTTTTTCATTATTAGACCAAATTAATGTTTTTTTTTTTTTAAATATTGCTACACTGTAAAAAATGACCAATGTTTCTTATTTTATAAAAATATACTATAACCACGAATGAAAATATAATATAATCTTCTTATAATTTCGAATAGCGTGTTCCATTGTCTTTTGAATCCCCAGAAACCAATACATTTCCAAAATTTAAAGAATTAATTATAAAAACAAAATATTTTTCGCTGCCCGTATTTTTCAGAAACGTTTCCGAAGGGTTTTTATAGTGTATTAATTAGTGTCCGCAGCCTGGAATACCTGTTTTTCGAACGTAATCAATTCTCAAGTAAACATTTTCAGCCGCATAAGTTAATTTATACATGAAAGAGTAAAGAAATAATCTTAATTTTAATGTTATTGTTAACGCTGTTAATTTTGCATGTTTGTCTGTTAAAACATACTTTTTGAGCATGTAAATGTTTACTTGAGAATGGATGACATTCGAAAAACAGGTATTCCAGGCTGAGGACACTAATTAATACACTATAAAAACCCTTTGGAAACGTTTCTAAAAAATACGGGCAGCGAAAAATACTTTGTTTTTATAATTAATTCTTTAAATTTTGGAAATTTATGGGTTTCTGGGGATTCAAAAGGCAATGGAACACGCTATTCGAAATTTCGGATAACTCAGAAGATTATATTATATTTTAGTTTGTAGTTATAGTATATTTTCATAAAATAAGAAACATTGGTCATTTTTTACAGTGAGTGCACGGATGATAATGTTCGAAATTACATTTCATTTGTTATTTTTATTGAATAAATTTAATATAATTAGCTTTCAGTATCAACTTATTTACTAATTCAAATTACCTGAATAATTTAAAATAAATTTTGTCTCCAACGTTTTAAGATGGTTCTCAAATTCCCTGTTCAACAATGCGAAACTTTAAGACACCTTTTCTCACTCATTTTTAAAAGTAAAGGCATACAGTGAGGAAGCATGACTATTGAATCGATTTGGAATGGAATAGCGAAAAGTAGAAAACGTAATTCAATTACATAGTTTCTGAATAAGAACGGATGCCAATTTCATGCGTTTCCGACCAAAAATGAATTCAGAAATGTGTCAGAAAATAGCTCAATTGGGTTTGAGAACAACCTTAAGAAAATTATCACATACAAGTGCTCAATGTATGCATTTATATTGTTTGTTTAGAAGTTTAGAGCATTATTAAATGTACTTGCAAAATGATTGAGCTCTTGCATTTTACTATTCAAAATGCATGCTTAAATATAAGTAAAATGTATTCATTTTGAGTAATTTCTTGTCTTATAACAACTCAGTGTATTTAATCTTCATTTTGCAAAACATTAATATTTATTTATTTATTTAGTATATACTTCGCTTCTATATAGAAGTTGAGGGTGTTAAAAGCTTCATTTAAAAGAATCCACTCCACCGGATAACTAAATAATGCGCACAATAAATTTTTGTGCAAATACTATTTCGACGAGGGACATTCGATTAATTCGACACCCACAAAAAAGTTCAGATTTTCAGATCAGGGCCCCAAAAAAAACGCTTCAAAGCTATTAAGTAAAAACCAGTGTATTCGTGCGAGGATTTTACAGAGCAGTCTAATATTTTTTTTAGCAATATGTAACATATCTGAGATGCAAGTTTAAACTTTTAAAGAAAAATTAAGGATAAAAATATCTGCAAGCGACATTAGTAAAGCCAGAATATAATCTCATTTATTCCATCAACGTTATAATAAAAACTAATCAAAGTTAGCAAAAGGCGAGAGGGAAAAAAAATTAACAATCTTGTATTTCAACTGCATTAGAGGTTGACGTCACTCGCTTCGGAAAAACTGAGAAAAACCTTTCATTTCTTTTACGAAAATAATGCTGATTTAAATTTTAATTAACTGCAATTTTACTTCGATCGATCGGTGGTGTTTTTTCTTCTAAACATTTCAATTTTCCTTTTTAATCCTAAATATAAATACGTTTGCATCACGCTTTATACTTATTATACTGATTACGTATTTTACCGCGACCTACGTTATACACGGCCGTTTCATTACTCTTAAACGTCACACAGAGTGGATTATCTTTACACGGCGATTGGCACAAAACGACGCATTGTACTAATCGCTATGTAAAGATGATGCACTCCATGTGACATTTTAAACGTCGTGAACCAGCCGTGTATAACGTAAGTCGCGATTCTACGCATTATGTATTACGTAAATAATGTACTCTTATTACATATGCCACGGTCGTACTATTTATTGTTCTGTAATCATTGTTTAGCATCACATAATGCGGTGTTTTATTTTTGTGGCAATACTAATTTGAGGAAAACTTTTCATTTCATTTATGAAAACAATGCCCATTAATTTTTAATTAACAGCAATTTTTAATCAAAAAACATGATTTATCGAAATGTGAGTGTACTATGGTATCTCATTTATCGTTCTGTGTTTTGTGTTTGCTTAGAAATAGGGATATTGACAACAGAATTAATATATTTAATTATATAAAATATGAGAAAATCAAATTAAACATTCTTTTTTTAACACTTTTCAACCTAGTTGAAAAGTGTTTATGACTTCGGTTTGTCTGGCCGGATGGCCGTCTGCCGTCTGCCGTCTGCCGTCTGCCGTATGGCCGTCTGTCCGTGCTCTAACTCCCGTAAATATGCTCGGATTGCTCTGCAATTTTTATATGTTATTGTCGTTATCTATAGCATGTCTCCTATTTCAACGGAAGTGTGTAGCACTTATAGTTTTTTTACAGGGACACTCAAAAGAATTCCGTTACATTGCGGTCTATGGGGAAAAATCATTTGCGGTTTATTTAAATAATGTTTCACTATTTTAAACACATTGAAATTTATATGTATTACTAAGCTGCATTAGAAGAAGCTTGATATGGAATAGGATGTGCATAGCACTTTTAGTTACTTTACAGGAACAGTCAAAAGAATTCCGTTACATTACGTCTATGGAGAAAAATCGTCTGCGGTTTATTTAAATAATGTGTCACTATTTTAAACGCATTGAAATTTATATATATCGCTAAGGTGCATGACAAGAGGCTTACTACAGAATATTGTGTGTATAGCAGTCATCGTTCATTTACAGGGACACACAAAAGAATTCTCTACTGTCTGTTAACAATAATTCCTGGAAGTGCGTTTTAAGTTACTGAACGTGATTTTAATTTTAACTGGCTTTTTGTCTATTACGTGGTGTGTATAAATTATGTAGATCCTATACAGGGAAGCACAAAAGTTCGCGAACACATTTCCGTTTATTGACAGAAACTCCAGCCGGAGAATTTTAAACTGTGCTACGAGTTTCCTAACTGAACTAAAATTTAGCATCCAATGTAGTATATATACAAATCTATAGATCCTATATAGGACTGAATAAAAGTATTCGGATATTTTTCCGAATATTGTATGTGTTAGAAATTCCTGAAATTATGTTTTTAAATATGTTATGCGTTTTCCAAATTGTTTACTTAGATGTTATCTTTTAGCTTATTAAACGGCATGATTTGTAAAATTATTTTAGAAGCGTTGGAAAGTGTTACATAATCTATGCTTGACGCATGATTTTTCGTTCTTGTTTATTATTCTTATATCTTTTTTACTGCTCAGACTCAATCTGAATTGTCAATCTTGTGTCTGGTGGCAAACATTTTATTTTTGCTGTTAGTATTATTTTTCTTTGTAATATTATTTTTCTTCTCTATTAAACCCACTTATCGTGATCTGAACAAGTATTTACATCATGTTTTCTTGCACTTGACCTATAGGATATGTTGTAATCAACCTCTAAAACACATCTACTTTAAACAGCTGTGACGAGGACGATGTTGTATTTGAAGTGGAAGCGTGTGACTTCATGGATCCGCTCTCATTAAAAACAAAGAAGCATTCATTATATTCGAGGAAGATATTAACACAATAAATATTCTTAATTAAATGAGAATCACAACTTTTTTTGGCGTTCTATTTAGCTGATAATCAAAGTCAGTTAAGTGAAAAGTTCAATAAGTTTACCACTGATTTATGGCAATACAAAGCTAGTAAAGTCTCGATAAACCTTTACTGTGTGAGAGAAAAAGCTCCTCTTCCACTGCTTTTGGGGCAGGATCCTTCGCACAGTTTGGGATGAAAACGCTTTCGAAGTTGACAGGAGGTCAATTCACTTTCCTTTCTAAGAGTTCGGGTCGGACGTCTCACTCTTCCGTACCGGTTGATATCTCTAACCTGGAAATAAAAGCCTCGCGCCGGCTTTTCTCAATTAAACCAACAGGAATTCTTTATGATTTGCCGAAGAACAAACTCTCTACCTCAGATCTATGACTCTGAGTCTGAAACAAAATGGATTTTCAACTACATTCCAAAGCTGATTACAATATCCCTGCATCTCTCGCAGAGAACAAAGGTTGTTTTATTAGCCACTCGGTACTCTATTGCATGATATAACGAACAACGTTCGTTCTCATAGGTTGAAAGAATATTTCATCATCTCACAGTCGAAGCGAAGAGTTTCGTTTTGGCTTAAGATATAGTAGATTTCTCACATAGTGATTGCATACTGTATATTGTTTTCCTTATGTCAAGTTTAGAAATTTCAAGATTCGCCAAGAAAACTCTACGTTTAGAGAAAATAGAAAACTAATATTTTCACATTCAGTTGATTGGCATAATACTAGTAACGGTGTGTGTATTATTATTTCTTGAAAAATGAATGACTTTTGAAGCGGTAGAGATGCTATTTGCTTTTGTTCCCCAGAAAAATGTCGTGTAATTTCATGATAAAAGCACTCCGATCACAAACAGATAGCATCATTGTATTGTAGACAACTATTTAGACGATGATTTAGATTATACAGGCTATTTATAACAAGAAAATTAACGTTTAATTTTTAAGAAGACTCTGTTACTGAGTCAATTCTGTGTATACGTATACATCTATATCTATACTAATATAAAAAATTGGATTGTCTTTATGTGACTTTCAGGAAAACGCCTATTTCTAAGTTCATTCGGCAATTTAGACGACTAAAAGTAACTTTTAATTTTATTTTTTCTATCAGTCTGTCTGTTTGTCCAGAATAGGCTTAGAAACAGTTGCATAACAATCACTAAACTTAGATTCAGATAGATATTGCAGACAGCGAATGTTTCTTGCTACAATCTGTAGTTTGTCGCATTCCGATATCAAAAATAGTTTGGGGAAAACGATCGAAAACCGAAGAATCTATCAATCAACCAGCCTTTCACTTCTTAAAACTCCGGAACTAATTGATCATATTTAAAGCATCTTAAGGCGTCATGACAGATCGTATTAAAGTTTATAAGTGATAATTATATTTACAATCTGTAGTTTGTCACATTTCAATATCAAAACTAGTTTTCGAGAAAATACGGAAAAACCTGGAGAATGAGTCAATCAATCATCCAATCTTTCCAAAATCAAAAACGTTCGAACTAATTGATCGATTTTAAGGAATTGTAGGGCAATTGAAGGGCTAATAAGATTTATAAATGATAATTCTAGCTACAATCTGAAATTTGTTCCATCTAAAATAGTTTTTTCAAAAGACAGGGAAAAACTGGTTGAATAATTCAATCAAACAATCTTTCAACACTCAAAATCTCGAGAATTAACTGACCAATTTAAGAAGTATTGCGGTAATTAAAAGGTCTAATTAAGATTTATAAGTAATAATAATTTTTAGCTTATGACTTACATATGTTAATTAAAAAACTGCGTTGGTAAGTGTTTTTCCTAAAAAAACTCAAAAGATCTTATAAAATAGATATACAACACAACGGGTTGCTACCCAGCTAATCTCAAATAAAAATTAAACGCTACCAACTTTTGCATTGACCTAATAGTCCTGGAGGAGAGTCAAATTTTAACAACCAATTTTAGCGTCCATGATTTTGCTATGTATTAGGGTGGATAAAAGGAAAACAAAACAGCAGCCGCAGAGTGAAATGACATAATTTGTTTCAAACATAATCTCCAAAGATACACAAGCACTTGTTCTGCTTTTTCAACAAATGATGAATACCTCGATCATAGAAATCCTTTGTCTGAAATCGGAACCAGTTTAGAACACTGTCCATGACTGCGCTGTCCAAGTGAAAACGGCGACCCTTCAGTGTCATTTTTAGCGGACCAAATATGGGAAAATAATATGGTGAAAGATCCGAGCTATACGGTGAGCATTCCAATCCCTTCCACTAAAACTTCACCAGATTCTTTCGAGGAAGTGCTTGTGTCCGTCCTGCCAACGAGTCAATGACAGTGCCTTCGTTCGCCGTTCCACTTCGGGAAATCCAACTCCTTCTGTCACTAATGACGAATAACACTGTGTTGCTATTTTTTACTCGCAACCATTCCGCAAAAGCAAATGAATAACAGCAAAAACTGATTGCCTGCCGTACGATACTACTGGCCGACCGCCGGCGCATTTCACGTGCTTCACTGTGTCATTTCACGTGCTTCTGCTTGGCTAACAATGGCAAGTAAATTTTCGCAGTAAGAGTTGTTTGTTTCCTCATTATTTTTTCGCGAGCAGCCATTCTTACATAAATAGCTTTTCTGGAATTATTGAACTCCGAACAAGTAAATAGGATTCTTAAACCAGAAATATATCATCACCATTCTTAAATAACAAATAGAACAGAAAACGGCGAGACAGTGTAAAAGTGTCCAACAACTGAGCAATTTAAAACATCCTTAAACTTCATTATGTGTGCAATAACTATTCACATAGAAAATCTAGTTAAAATTTCTGATAAAAGTTTTTGTAACATGGAATATACAGCAAATATATAAATATAATATTTGTTCTGCCTCAATCGTCTACATGCCCAGATGTGGAATTTGTGGGCTCAAAGGACAAAGACTAAGCACTCGCTCATTATTTTTTTCGAGCAATCAGTCTTACATATGTTAGCTTATCTGGCATTATTGAACTGCGAACAAATGAGTAACATTCTTTATACCAGAAATAAATCACCACCATTCCTCAACGAGAAATAAAACAGAAAACCGAGAGAAAGTGGAAAACAGTCCAAAAATTGCATAGTTAAGCATATCCTTAAACAGAATTATGTTCACAATAACTACTCACATAGAAAATCTAGTTAAAATTGCTGATAAAATAAAAGTTTTCATTACACGGAACATCCGCAAATAGACAAATAGAACATTTCTTCTGCCTTAATCCTCTACAAGTCCACATCTGAGTTTTGCGGAGTCAAAGAACAAAGATTAAACAATTGCTCATTTATTTTTTCACTATAGTTGTCAGTCTTATTTCAAATATATTTTTTGTAATCATTGACTGAAAAGGTATAACATCACCAACAATCATAAACGAGAAGTAAAACAGAAAATGGTGTCTTCCAGAATTGTGTGGTAGAATAGTAATGGTAGAATAGAATGGTAGTATACTTGTACATCCTTAAACAGAAAGGTCACAGTAATTATTTATATATTTCTCAAGTAATATTATTCTGCTTATCTATAAAAACATTTATAACAAGTAAAATGCATAGGTAAATATAGTTTCAATTGCTGCTAAAATAAAGAAAAGCATTTGTCATGTCGAACATACCTCAACAAGATATATAAACAAATATCTAAGAATTAATAGAGAGCATTAGAAAAGTTCTTAAAATTTATAGCATTTGCGTGTAGCACAGACTTTACTGATGCCTGAAAATTTTAAAATCTTGGAACTTATAGATTTTTTTAAATCATTGATTCAAGGAAAGCATTTATAATAAGTAAATCGTAGGTGAATACAGTTCCAATTGCCGTCAAAATAAAAGATTTTCTTAAACGGAACATACCGTAAACAGATACATAAGTTATATTTTCTGTCTCAATCCTCCTCAAGTACAGAAGTACGTTTTGTGGAATCGGAGGACATAAACCAAACACATGCTCATTTATTTTTTCGCTAGCAGTCTCTCTTATTTCAGAGAATTTTTCTGGAATCATTGAACTGCAAATGGATAAAATCACTAACATTGTTATACCGGAAGTAAAACATAAAATGTCCTCAACAATAAAAGTGTAGTTAAACGCATCATTAAACTGCATTAAGCAATATAATGATTCAAAAATCAGGAATAAAGAATAAACAATTGCGATAAACAGCGGGTGATTCAACGTCGCTATCAATTCATGCATTAATTTTGTCACATTGGGGAAATCTGCAAAAAAAATAATATTTTCATGTTTGTTTGTGCTACGTAAATTAGATCGAAGTAATGTGTCGTAAAATTGCAACAATTCAGCATATTTATACAATACAACACTTAAAATAAATGTTAATAAAACAGGGAATGCGATGATGAGAAAAAATATTAAATTTATGATGATTGTTAAGATTACCTCAGTAATTCCTGCTGGAATTTTCATATCCATAATCCAATATTTCAATGTACCTTTTTTTTGAAAATCGGTATGAAAACGACGCATCGTTTGAGATAATACAAAAAGCGTTACTGTTAAGATAGATATAACCACTTGAACAAATGTCGCAGCAGAATTTTCGAGATTATATCGCTTGCGGTACTCGAATAGTTTTTGAATAGGAGCTGAAATTTTCTTTCTTCTTATAATTAAAGAAAACCAAAGGAATATTGCACCTACACCTTCTAAAACGCCCAAAACGCCCAATTTGAAGTGTGAGTATAACATGTAGTTACAATTTACTATCACAAAGAAAATCGTAGAAAGGTGACAAAGAATGACAATAAAAGTAGTAAAAGCTTTGACGTGTAAATCACTTTTATTATCACAAATCCCGATGACTGCTAAGAGATAACGGAATATTTTATCACTTACCACCATACTTTAATTTTACTATAAAAGTTCCTAAACTTTTCTAAACTTTACTGAATTCTTTTTTAAGGTTTTTTTCTTACACAAATGAATGAAGAATTCTTTTGCAGTTCAGTTTATCTATAGCAAGAAATAAAGCAAATGACGGATTTCTGTTTTTCACATCAGTTTTCAAATCAGAATTTCTTGTATAATTCGAATAACTTTTTTTTTTTAAAGAAATTTGTACAAGATCACTTTCATTTTTTTTCTTACATTATTTCTGATATTTCCGAGTTTGTTTGTCAGTCAAAAATGAAGAATCTCATGACTTTAAAGTTTTTCACAAGAATGTGATAACTATGGCTATGCTAGATAACAGACGAAACCTATAATTCCCATAAAATGAAAATAGTCTATAAATTTTAGAGAGGCAACTGTGATTATTGATTTCACGCCTGAATTAGCAAAAAAATAGCGATTATAAATTCAATTAGTATTTTTACAGGTGCATGCCATCTCTACAGATTATATATATATTCATCGGTGCTGGAATAAATAAAATTTGCATATCATGCTTGCCACATGATTGTGGATCATGAATATATTCCATCTCGTAATGTAGGTGCAGCCTTCGCAACTTAAAAGAGTGAGGATTGTCAGACTGAATGTCGTTCGGATAGCTCAGTGGTAGAGATTGGCGCGCACAATGACAATGTCCTTGTTTGAATGTAGGCCTAGACACTTTTTTTACTTTGTTGGTTTCAAGTCTTATTTAGCAATAATTCGGTGGTAATAAATTCAATTTGAAAATACTCTGTTTAGTCTATGGTAGAATGTCTGTTAAAACAACAGGTAATTTGTACAATCTTACGCTCCACTCACCCAGTGAGAAAATAAACTCCCAAATCAAAACATTGATTAACTGAATGTACCTAGAACCAGAACGTGCAATCCTTCAAATGGAGACACTATTACAGATTAAGTAGTATATTGATCTGTTTTTTGTAACCCAATCGGGCAACTCAAACAATGAAATTTCAAGTATTCACGAATTCGTTTTTAGCATTTCAGAATTTCTGATCAATAACATATAAACATACATTATGATTTTAAAACATCATTCAGATTTTTTTTTCTTTTTTTGAGATACCTAGGTAAAAATTATTTTCACAGTTGTTTACGCCTCTGGCAAATCTTTTCATAGATTATAAATATAAGACTCAGTAGAATTGAACTTCGATTCGAAAATCAATAAAATGAATTAAAAAATATATTTGCTGAATAAAAATATATTAGGTAAAATTTTTGTATTGTATCACATTTATCTCCTGATTGTATAGTTCGATTAAAATAAATATAAAACAGCCTTTGCAATCTTTGTTCGAAGTTCCTTTATAATATAATAAAACTATCTGCATTTAAAATGAATTATTGATACTAAATCAATTTTTGGAAATATATATTGTATTTTCCTATATTTTTTTCATTTTGAAAAGCATTTGCATAAAGTCTTACATCTATAATTACGCCTGTAAAAATGATGTTGCAAAATTATTATTTATATATCTGCTGACCAAAAATTCTCAAATGCGACTGTTAAATCTTCAGTACCAGAAATGTTTTTGTTATATACCTAGCGAGTTATTAGGAAAATCTAGCTTTCGTATTACAATAGATTTCCTTTTGTTGATTTATGCATGTTATTTTTTTGTTTTGTTTTGTTTTTCACAAAAAGTTCTGTTTCTTCAATTCTTAAATAATCAATGTTGAGATGAAATTGTGTCATTTTCCATTACTACAAAATATGAACTTATTTAGAGTTGAAAAATTGATAATGTAGCATCCTTGACATAATATTTATCGATCAGTAAGCGATGTAAAACATTTTTATTTTATGCATTACTTGTGAAAAGATTTTTAAAAAGAAAATAAATGAATATAAAAGTAATAATAGTTAAAAAGAAATACTCTTTTATAAACAGTTAATGTTAATCTTAAAGCTCACGACTGTTTCAAAACACACTTGTTTAAAGAAAATCCTTTAGAATACGTTTATTTGGCGTATGTCTTGATTATGGAAAATTCACCGCTTTTATTTAAGCTTGATAGAAAGCTAGAACTAATGGATTTATTAAAACAAAAATTGTAATTTTTGTCCTTTTTTCCTTTTTTAAAATTCCTAAGATCTCCGCTTTGATTTGCTCATTTCCTCCTAAAATTCTCCAAATTAACGTATAAATTATTTAATTAACGAAAAAAATCCTCCAATCTAAAGCAGCATTTTGGTCAAATCACAAGGGTGTTGCGGCAAATGTTACTTTTTTGTATTAGAAACGGAATTTTTACGAATGTGCTTGTTCCCTCAAGACACGAAAAATGAGCGAACCGAAGCTCAAAATTTCCAGATATTCTCCAGTCAAAATAAATTTCTCCAGATAACAGAAAAATCGGTACTTTCTTGTGATAGCGCGCCCTCGGATTAATCGCCAAATTATAAAGCATTTATGACGTGATACTAACTAGGGTATCCAACCCGGGCTTGCTTCCCAAGATAGGAATATAGCTGAAAACCATTTATTTTGTTATTGAAAACTGTAATAGATTTTATGCATTTAATATTTTTTAACCATAACTCTTTTCAACCTGTTTTAGTGCAAAACTTCATATTATAACGGAGATCTTCCAATCAACATATTTGAAATATTATTTCTCAAGAGAATAAAAAACATTATTTTCCCTGCCCCTCTTTAATTTATTGACAAAGTCCTCCAAGTTCCCTGTGAATTACACCTCTGGGGGTGCCTAGTCAGGTGACGGTCTCGTCACTAGATTCTAAATTACGAGACCAACTCCAGTAGCGATGGCATGACGTATGGATGAGCGATGCAGCGAGGAATTAGTAAATAACCCAGCATTTCACGTCCGTCCGGTATGACTTCGCTGCACTGCGCAGTGCTGAACCTTCTCATTCAAAATCAATTTGTAACCGGCCAACTAAGAAAAAGCAATTAAAGCAACAGGATGGAATGAAGCCACATAGGCCTATAGATTTATCAAACACATCTTCGCCAAGCGGAGAGCAGGCGAATCCTCACCCCGTTTTCAGGTATCAACCCGTTAAGCTGGGCAAAAGCTTAGCAGGTTGGGGCTTGGTCAGTGGTCTAAAAAAAAGTTATTGGCAAAACCGTTGCAATTACACACACACACACATATATAAATCCTTATATATTTCTCTACCAAGAAAAATAATGAATCAAAGCACTGCAAACATAACTTTAAATTCACAAGAGCGTCTCTATTTTTTTCTTCAAAAACTCAACAAAATATTAAACATTAAATCACTCTTTTATATTAGTATAGTGACGTCTTCAAAACACTAATCTATAGCTAAAAAAAAAGTATTCTTGGACTTCTGAAAAGCTTGAAACCATGGCAACGTGATCTACTCTTTAGAAAGACTCTGAATCGAGGATTATTTAGCGAAAAAAGAATATCGATTCAGAAATATATTTATATCGAAAATTAAGGACAAATATTGATGAATTTTCAAAAATTTTCTTTGGGAAAATTTTAATTAAAGGTTTGTGGAAGAGAAAGTCACTAGGAGTAAGTTACATCAAGTACTGTACTGTTTTCTATATTTATAGCCAGTTATTGAAGCATATACAGAGTGTTTCATCTAAGTGTAAAGTTCAATAATTCATTAATTATAATAAATATAAAGATTAAACAAGATTTATCAGGTAATAACTTATACAGTTTGTTTAAAGTAATTTAAAAAGTAGATTACATTTTTGGCAATAGATGCAGCAGCACAGTCTCAAGCTATAAAAAGTGCTCAAATTAACTTGAAATTTTCAAACAGACATTTTCTTTACGTTTAAATAGTTAAATAGAATACAAGGTAAACGTTGCGATACCTTTGAAGTAGTTTTACTAGTTAATTTGAGCAATCGTACATTTTGAAGCACCGTAGTGCTAACCAATGATAAAAATCTGAACTATTTTTTTAAGTTATTGTATACAAAACTTATGAACAGTCCGGTAAAGTCACTTATTTTATCTTTATATTTATTATACATTGAGTTTTAATATTCGGAAGTCCTTTATGATGTATCCTGTATATGTTAAAGCGTAAAAGAGTTATTGTGTTCACGTTGTAGAACACCTTTTTATATTCCCTGTCGAATATATTTAATTATTGAGACTATGCCCTAAAAAAATAACTAATTAAGATATTAAATGATTATGCTGATTATATTTTGTATATTCTTAGATAAATATCGATAAGGAGCTAAAAAATATGTTTTAAAAGTAATACGTCTCCATAAACAAGTAAAATATTTTGGTGAGCAGAAAACAAAGAAGCTTTTATAAACTAAATAATAATAAAATTATTACTCCAAACACATCCTTAACACTGTCCTTAAAAAAGAGAGGTGTTAATTACCTTTAAACTACTTATTGTTAGTGAAGTGAAATAACCACTTATCTCTGTTCTATAAAGTATTTAATGGTATAATTTATCAAAGTTTAATATATTTCAAGAACCTGTTGAATCAAAAAGTGTGAAGATCAAGCATTTTTGTTCGAAAAAAATCAGACGTTTTAAAATTATATGAAGTTTAAAAAGTGATTTTTTTAAAACAAGCCAACTTAAAAGTTACGTAAGACGATATGTTATATTTTATTAGTTTCTATAGGTAAAATAAAAAACTACAAAATGAAATGGGGGTGTATGAAAATTTCTACGATACGAATGTAAAGTAGAATGTGTGTTTATATGTATATCAGACTATATTCCAAACGTACAGTGATATGCAGATTTACGAAATGTGTTAGAAAAGTAACGCGAAATTCCAATTCATGAACATCATAGCACTTTTTTCCTTCATTTCTATTGGATTAAAACAATTAGATCTCGATTTTTTTTTCATCATTATTAAATGTTTTTCTCGAATTTTACCGATTTTCTCTGTTTTTTGTACTTTAACAACGTGTTTTCTATTTATGAGAAAACATAGAAAATTTTCATAGTTAAAAAGAACAAAAAAACTTCATTATTACAAAAAGTACCTATAAATTATGTTTTGTTGTTGTTGTTGTTGTTGTTGTTTTTTTTCCTTTCTTCTATATAAGATGAAAGTATTTGAGCCGTAGAAATTCTCGGCCCCCGATGTTTGACGAATTTATGCATTTTGAGACGAATTCATACACACTTTAATGCGATTATTTTAAATTTAACTCAAGGGATTGTAACTCAGAGGGGGAGGGGGGAGAGCTTAACTCTTTTAAAATAGGTCAAGTGGGGCATTGTTTACCATGTATTTTTTAAATTCTAAATCGAATGACATCATTTGCAAGTTGATACAATCAATTGTTGCAAAGTTACAGCAGGTTGTATGCATAAAAAGTCCAAAATTATACTTTATGAGAGAGCACAACTTTATTACACTTATTTCACATCAACAACGTAGATGACCTTGAAAAAAACGCATATGACCCTTATTTTGATTATTGCTATTTTTAGGAAATTTAACAAGTTTAAGATTTTTCAATGGCCACAAGTTGTCAGCTATTACTAAATTTTTGGTCTATTTTACGTGTACTAGTCTATTTTAAGGCAAACACACGTCTGTGAGTAATACTGGCGTCATATTGACGGTGGCAACGACCTTAAAAATCAATTGCGTTTTTAACACTTTTTTTTTTTTTTTTACTTTTTAATATCGAGAAATTTTAATTTTAACACCGTCGAATAGGGGGAAAGTATGCACTTTCAAATGCAATTTGTTTGAAATCTGCTTTTTTTATGGCTTTTAAAATAACTTTCAAGCAAAAATTTTAAAGTTTTTTTTCTATTGCATGCAGCTTGATTACAGAAGATTAACCCGTTTACAATTAAAACCATATAAATAGATTCAGTATTTGTTTCCGTCTAATATTTCGTAATGAAATTAACACTTCTTCAGTAAATAAATAAATAAATAAATAAATAAATAAATAAAACACAAATTTAACAGATATATGTAATCGAACTAAAGTGGCTCAAAATAAAACTCGGACACTTGCTTTTTTATATATTATGACGTGGTTTATAATAAAACAAAAATAATTTAAACAAAATGATAAATCATTTATTGTTACTCATTTAGAGTACATATAAATCCAAAAAACATCAAAGAAACATATTTTTGCATTAATTTAAAAAAAATAATAAAAATTTAACAAACGCTGAAAAATATTCTCAAAATAAAACTCGGGCAGCTTACAATTTTGCGGGTGTTCTCTTTTTACATGAAATTAAAAAAAAAAAAAAAAAAAATTATGTCCTTCAAGTTGTCAATTGTCAAAACCATTTTTTCTAATTAATTTGGATTACATAGTTAAAGCTTAATAGTTGGTTAGAAAAAAAAAATTCTAAAGCAGCTTTCAATCTTTTCAGGACTGAACGAATAAAGTTTTCGCGATAATAAGGTGTAATTTTTTACCATTCTTCTTTTAATGCTTTTTGTCTAAAGTTTTAGTGTTGGATGTGGTATGGATTTTTTCATTATTTTTTCTTGAAAAATGCGACGATAAATTTTAGGTCTGGAGATTGAGGGGGTGTATCTATAATACGGGCGATTATAAAGCAACCACAGTTGAACATTTAAAGCTTTATGATTCGAATCATTGTCTTGATAAAAATGAAAACAATCCTAAATACCTAACTTTTCAGCAATATCTTCAACATTTCCTTTCGGAATTCATAAATATATTGATCCAGTATTCCATCAATGAGATGATGGTCACCTGGTCCAGCGGCTGACATTGATCCTCATATCATTAGCAATACACCACCATGTTGTAAGGGTTTTTTTTTTTCTTTTTTACTCTGCATTTTGCTTTCTACAGACATTTTTCCTCCTCCTTTCTTCACTTTCATCTGTAAATAAAACTATGATACAAAATGAAAAGGTTTTGAAGTTTTCAAATTTCAGTCTTTTCAAACGATTGCTCTTAATTATAAAAGTTTTTGTTTCATAGCAATTAGTCTATTGAAATTATTTTTTCTTACAATAATTCTTATTAGTTTCTGGATTAGCTCTTTTTAGGGTTTCGTTCATCTCACGAAACCCTATTACTCTCGCTCCGTTGTCTGTCTGTCACAGAGCCATTCTCAAAAACTATGTAACTTACAGAGTTGAAACTTTGTGTATAAATCTGAATACCAGCTATGAAGAGCTCAAAATACTAAAATTTCAAAAATTCGTATTAGTTTAATAAATAGAGATAAAAAACCAAAATTCTAACAAACTTTTCCTGTTAAATTTAAACATTTTTCGTTATAGCAGATGCCAAAAATTAAAAATCCACGATGAAATTCTTTCTACAATAATTAATTTTCTATCAGACGATTTCCACGTGAAAAATGAAAATGAAATAAAAAGTTCCACCCATTGAAAAAAAGATAAATATGAAATAAAATTGATTGACATCATAGTGGTAATAAAACGGAAAATGTCTAAGATTTCTAAATAATACAAGGAGTATGAGTATGTGTATGTACACAAAGCAGATTAATATCACGTTATTAGAGAATTAAAAAGGAAATATGACGTCAAATCGGAAGTTTAACGGATTTTTCAAATGTTTCAGAATAATTCAAAGCTAGTATCAATAGAGAATAGTAAATATATGATATAAATGCTGGACGATATTACACCATGAAACATTACTACATTAAAGACGTGAGTATCACAAATTTACTGAATGGTGTATACAAAACGCTTGTATACACCATTCAGTAAATTTGTGATGTTTTATACTCACGTCTTTAATGTAGTAAATATATGAGTTTGAGGAACGTATTGAATCATGATAAAAACCCGATTACGGAAATATTCGCATATTTTAACATTTTGAAGGTGTACAACATGTTTAATTTGGAAATTATTTTTTTTAAATATCGCATTTAGTCCGTATGGCGGATATTATTATGACAGAATATAATAGCGGGTTTCGCCCGCTATCGGCCCAGTTTAGATATTCGAAAAAACGAGAAAAATTAGACAGGTAAAGTTTTACTTTATAAAAAACATGATCTTTTTTTTTGGTTGCTAAATGTATTTGGATTTAATAAAGAAAGGATAAAGGGTTTTGAAAGGAATATTAAACGAGACACTTTGAGTGATCTTCGATCACACTTACCCACTTGTTATTTTATTGTACTTTTCTGCTCCCAGGGCTAATTTTGGAGCACTAAATTTTGGGGTTTTCTTTACTTCTCGTACGATCCAGCACTCTTCAGAATCTGAAAAATCTTGTTTGCTTAGTTTTAATTTATTTTCGTTGGTGTTTCTTATTTTAAATCGCTTTTTTACATCATGTACAGATGAATGACTTCGTTTTAATATATTTGCTATATATCTTACTGACAACTCATTTTTATAAATGTTTTATTATAAGCTAAATAATTTTCAAAGTTGTTTGTCCAGATTGCCTTCCCACTCTTAATCATCGAAACACAAATAAACAAACAAAAATCATCATATTACAGCAATATCTGAATACAAACAGCTTGAAAGACATGAAAATTTTGAAAATATTAGCATTTAAAAAGGGAAAAAACACAAAATTGTAAGATGTCAAACTTTTATTCTCGGACTAGATTTCTCGCTTTATACTTGAAATTTAGAAAAAGAAATACTCTATATAAAAATAGATTAATATTTTTTTCTGTTTATGATGAATTAATATCTATCCAAACGTTACTTTATGAAGATTATCTTACATTTTATTCAAATTATTATTTTTTATGTTGAAAATTGAGCTATAAAATATAAAAATCTAAGTGTCCGAGTTTAACTTTGAGCCACCGTATGTGCTTAAACACTGAATCAAAAACGTTACTATAAGCTGCGAAATCTTTGACTATTTTTTTGTCTATTAATATCTGGCATGCAACTAATATAAAAGTATTGCTTTTTATAAATTTCAAACTTTGTTTGAATTAATATTTTTCAAATAAAAATGTTTTTAATGGTGTTAATGGGCAATCTAAAGAAAATATATTAAATGTAAAAAAAATATCCGAGTTTTCAGTTAAAAAAGCAATTTTCTTTTAAATTTATATTCTGAACACCGGGGCAGTATGTCCTCGAGAATTCTGGGTTGGATCACCTGATTTATTCAAAGCTTAAAAGCTAATCAATAAGTTATCTTGAATCGATAACGTGTCATATAGGTTAAACTATTTTATTTTCATCATCTAAACGTGAAAATTTTGCACACTTATCCTTTGACGTTTAAAGGATTTCTACCATAAGATCGTTAAAAAATCCCCCAGATGTTTGGAAATACCTTGTATAAATATATAAATCAAAATATGTATTAGTTTCTTAAAAGTTAAAAAGTACTCCGCCACTGTTAATAAAAAATATTTTAAAACACCCAATATAAATATGAAAATATTATTAAAGAATTACCTAAATGTTTGGAAACACCGTGTATAAACGTATAAATCAAAATTTATGCATTAATTATTTTAAGAGTTAAAAAGTATTCCACCAGTGTTTAAAAAATATTTTAAGACTCCCAGCATAAATATGCAAATTAAAACAGTATAAAAATGCACATTGTTTTCGTAAAAGTTACAACAATTGCTGCAAAATATTCTTTTTATTATCTCTATATTTTGTTAAAAAGCAATCTTCAGTTAACAAATTTAGTTAAAGCTTAAAAGATACTAAGTTAGTTTGAATTGATAGCGTGTCATACAGGCTAAAACAACTTTTTCAATTGTTTAGAAATCAGGAATATTATCCCTGTGTAAACATATAAATCTAAATATATATTAATTTCTTAAAAAATTTAGTTTGCATTTTAAAATATTAATAAGAAAACCTTCCATCGTATCTTGATATTTAAACAAGAGCGAAAAATCATGCTTCAAGCATAGATTATGAAATACTTTTCAACACATCCAGAAAACTGTAACGAAACTTCACCGTTAAGTAAGGTGAAAGCAGATATGTAAGTAAACAGTTTAGAAAACATATAAAACATATAACATTGAAAAGTCCAGTTTTCGGCATTATTTTCCATTGTCGAAAAGGTAGCTAAATTATTTTGTTCAGCACTGTATATGATCTATAGATTTGAATATATATTACATAGCATGATAAAATTTAGTTCAGTTAGACAATTCATATTTAGCAATTTTTGCCACTCAATTGAAATGCGATCGAAATTTTTTGTATATTATCTAAAGACTTTTGTACATACCGCATAATAAGCTAAAATTTCATTCAGGTAAAAAAAAAAACTCATATGGCAACCTAAAACTCACTTCCAGCAATTACCAACCGTAAACGGCAATGTATATTGTTCTTTGCGTAGCCCTGAATATGAATTTATTTATATTCCAAGAACTTCTATTAGTCTACTAAATATGGTTCAGCAGGAAAGTGCATAACACAATTCAAAACTACCCTTAAGCAATTCATTTCTATAGTCTGTAATACTTACGAATTTCCTTGTGTAGCCCTGTATATGATCAACCGAATTTATACACACCACGTACTAGGCAAAAATTTAGTTAAAATTAAAAGCGCAAACAAAAATTTAAAACACACTTATCACACATAGACTATAATTATTGAACATATACTCTAAACTATATATTTTGTGTTTCCCTGTAAATGAACGATAAACGCAATGCACACCATACTTTTAAGTGAGCAATTTATAGTGAACCACAATAATGCATATAAATTTCATTATGTTTGAAATAGTGAAACATCATTAAATTTCATTGAAAACGATTTTCCCCCCTTAGAACAATGTGTAGCAGAATTCTTTTGTTTGACCCTGTAAATGAATAATAAATGCTTTGCGCGTCATATTCTACAAAAATCATGTTTTAGTGCGCTTCATAATTGTATATCAATTTCATCATGTTTCAAATGGCATAGCAACATCAAAATGCACTTGAAACGATTTTTCCCCATTGACTGTAATGTAACGGAATACTTTTGACTGTCCCTGTAAAAAAACTATAAGTGCTACAGACTTCATTTTCAATAGGCTAGAAAACATTTGGATATAGTAAGTAGTTTGGAAATAGTAAACGTTATAGTAAACGACATATAGGAAACGTTCATGCTATAGTAAACGACAATACAATACAAACATTTCAGGGAAATCGGAGCATATTTATGCGAGTTAGAGCACGGACAGACGGCAGACGGCCAGACACACCGAAGTCTTAAACACTTTTCAACTAGGTTGGAAAGTGTTAGAAAGAAAAAAAACAAATTTATTTACTGATAACAAATTTATTTAATTCTTCCGAGCAAAAATATAATCAATAAGTTGTCTTGAATTAATAGCGCTGTGTCATGCAGGTTAAAATAACTATTTTGATTGGTTATAAACGAGGAAGCGTTGTTTGTAAAACAAAAATTCACTTTATTTTTTAAATATATTAAATTACTCTTTCAACGCGTTTAGTTAAGGCAATTGAAATTGGGCTAAAAGTTTGAATCGTTTTATCATTAGGGTCGATTCTCAAATCAGCTCTTTTTATTGATTACTAATGTTTTTGTAGCATTCGATTTAGAAATGAGGAAAATAAATCATTAAAGGGAATTCTTTTTCTCTTTTTTGTGGCTTTTAAGGTCAGTGGTAATAGATTTAGTTGTTATTCATTCGTCATTTATTTTCAATGAATTTTTCAAAGAGACTCATTCAGAGTCATTTGAGTTTGCTTTTTTAATTTTACAGTTAAAACTTTTATATATTATTTGCTGAAGGGAAAAGTAACAGTGGATAATATTACCCCTGTTACCTTCAATAACGATTCTTTGTTACAAAATTGAAATCTGTTTGTTTTTAATGCTAGATATTTTAGACTATTTAAAAGTTTGTAAATTAACTACATCTATATTCATATGAAAATTACGGAATTTGATTGCGAAATTGTTCAGTACTTTTGCTTAAACACAATTTTTATTGTTCGGAATTTTAGTGATTTTCCATGAAACTAGCTGATCCGCGCAGAGCATCTGTGCTCTAGTGTCTACTCTTTTAACTATATGATATTAGAATACACGAATTTCAGCATTATATGTAAAAATACTGCGCATAAAACTTTCCAAATTTTCTGATCATAGTCATTGCATCTTGGTAATTTTGCTATGTAATTTTTGCTATGTAATTTTACCCTTGTAATGTAGAAGGCGATATTATTAATTTGCCTGTTTTTGTGCACGGGATTCTAAAGCATCTAAAAGTCCTCTATAATGCTTAACTCTCAGATGCTTCTGGTTCATACGAATATATTTAAGACGGGACATTTCCGTTTTCACATATTCATCCACAATCTATTGCTGAAAGAGTTTAACACTGCTGTGCAAAAGATTAAAACGTCTACGCACAGAAAGTCTGTATGCATAAAACTGCAGCTGAGTCACTTGATTTATCTTTGCCGATTGTGTTTTTTTAACATGCACTATTTCACTGGAGCAACCACATTCCCCTCTCGGCAAAAGCAAAAGATAGACCATGGGATCGCTGCAACTGCACTGATTGATTGGGGAAATATTTTTACAGCTATCAGCAATCGGATAGATGCAAATGGTTCGGTTTGAATTAGGTTCTGCATCATCGCCGAGAAACATTGCAGCAACTTCTGTCCATGAAGTAGGTGCATTGTATCTACACGTCAAAAGTTGGATGTTTCATAAAAACCATTCTTACATTTACTGCTGGATTCGGCTGTATCAACTGATGCATCTGTAGATATGATTCGGCGAAGGGATTTAGGCTACGCAGAAATATATCCAGCTTCTCCATAACTGGGAGTAAGCAGCCTTCATTATTCCCCATACGCATGTCAATTGCTTCATTGGAGTTAAATATATACAACTACCCATAGCCACGTTTGTTCCGCTCATATAGAGAAGAAACCATGTGATAAATCTGACCATGTATACGAAAGCTATATGGGCTATTTCCAGGAGGTGCCTTTATATCATTTACCATAGATGCGAAGGTTAAAGCAGCATTGTACTCTCAAATATGCTGTCGATAACTTTTAGTCTCTGGTGATTTGTCACACAACAATTCTTTTAACAATTCTGGAGTTTCTGTCCGACTTTGAAGAGAAACATTGTCATCATGGCAGCATTTAGTATATTTTTCATTAGAATTAAGTTCACTTTTCCAGTAAAGTACATGCAAAAATCACACAGCTCAGTCACATTTCCACAGCTAAGCTCCAGTATGTTCACTTCAAATTGTGAAGTCACACTGGAGACTTAACCGCCTTCTAGACCGCCTAATAGACTTAACCGCCTTCGCTGGATAAGTCTATTTTAACGTTGATTGAAGCGTCCTATGGCTCGTCGCCGTTGTTTTCTGAGCAAATTGTAAACTTCTCGCTGTAAACTGATTTTTTTTGGGGGGGGGAGAAAAAAGAGCATCAAAAATTATCTTATTAAAATATGATAGTCATAATTTATACAGCTGACTAAAAGTTATTAGATTAATGTTAAACAACAAAAGGTCAAAGTGCAAATGTCTGATATTTTTAACATTTATTAAACTAAATCTGCATTTTTTCTCTTAATGAGTACTACGCATTTTTTCTTTCCTCTTTAAAGGCCCTCATTAAATTGCAAATAGTTCTTTTATAAATGTTTGTTTTATGTTAATGAACAAAAGACCAGAAAGCAAAAACTTTCTAATTTTGTTTTGCTACAGTTAAGAAAGCAGACATCATTCTTGAAATTTAAGAAAATAGTTAAAATGTCTAAAACAAACAAATTTTAACTATTACGTGTAATATTTCTCTTTTGTTTGTAGTTCAGCATTAAATTTTATAGTCGATTAAAAAATGTAGGTTTCGTGTTAAAGAAAATAAGGTCAAGATGAAAAACAATTACCATTTTTTTTAAGTTGTACTGTAAATCTGTGTAAAATATTGCCATATTTTAACTATTCATTTATGTTTTCTTAAGTGTAAAGAAAAACACAAAGGAATAATAAAATATTTTCTTTTAAATTGTTCGACAGAAAACAAATGTTTTTTTTTATTGCTCCAATTTAAATTCATAAATAAAAATTTCATTAAATATGTTTTCATGTTTTTGGCCTTCATAGATGAATTTGTTAATTAAAAAAAATCTATTAGTTTTAGCGCCTGCTAACAAATAAGAAAAAGTAAAAATATCTGAATAGTAAATTAACTTAAATTACTTTTTATTTATTTAAAATGATTAAATAATTATTCTTTAAAGTTTATTTATGAGACGTTTCAAATATTTAATTAAATTTAAACATAATCAGTATTTTTAAGAAACGTCACAAATCACTTTTACGTATAAGCTGTGTAGCTGTTACAAAAGTTCATAGATATACAGTATGCCCACTAAAGTCCCTTGCCACCCTCTTAACTTCGGAACGGCTGCTGCTGTATTCATAAAAGTGGTGCCTAGGTATAGTAAAGTAGCCATGAAACCGCCTTCTGAATGAAACTGCCTAAGGCGCCACCTGGTGGAAAACTTCGGAGTTAGCATTCCTTTCTCGAAAACGGAAAGAGATAGGGAAAACAAGTGATTTACAAAGTTGTAGAGAATTATCTATTTAGTACGAAAAACACCTTGTGGGCATTAATGCGCAGAATAGAACGGTTAAAGCGCGCATTTGTCTTTTCGTGATTTCCTACACTGTGACGTGAAAAAACTATATTATAAAGAAAGAAACAACCAGTTATAAAACAGCAGGTGTATGCGACCCCTCCACAAACATTGCAGGACCTTAAACGACGCATTACGGACGCTTGTGCCAACGTGTCACCATCTATGCTCCAACGCGTGCAACATGAAATTCAAACAAGGATCCAAATATGCATTGCAGCTGACGGTGAGAAGTTTGAACATCTAAAATAAAGGTATATTATTACAACTAGTTATTTTTTTCTTTCTAAGATCGTTTTGTCACGCCACAGTGTAGGAAATCATGAAAAAACAAATGCGCGTTTTAACTGTTCTATTCTTCGCTAATATCCACAAGATGTCTTTTCGTACTAAATCGAGGATACTCTACATCTTTGTAAATCACTTTTTTTCTCTATCTCTTTCCGTTTTCAAAATAGGAATGGTAACTCCGCAGCATTACACCAGCCGTTCCGAAGTTAAGAGGATGGCAAGGGACTTTAGTGGGCATATTGTATATTAATGAATAATGACGTTAAATATATCGATTCTGGTGATGCTTGAAAACAAAGCTCTACAGATTCCCCAATTTTTACTATTATTCATAATGTTTCATACTTCTATACTGTCTATATGCAATCGCTTGAATCTTGTTTGTTTTATGTTAATAATCAAAAGACCAGGATGCAAAAAATTGTCTCTCTTTTTAATTTTAAGCTGTACTGATCGCCATTATAGAAGTAGGAAGTAACTAGAAGTAGCATATGGGGTGTTTTACACGGGATATTCTCTGTTGCCTGTTTGCCACCGGCTTTTTTTATTCAGTACTTACTACCGAAACTAATTCCAAGCAGGGGGATAGTATGGCGTACTTATTCGCTAGCTTGACACGTCTTTTCCACGATATTTTCTTATTTATTTTAACATTTGATGCGTTGTTTTGTTTTGTATTTTCATTCGCAACCGTACCAAATTCCCCTTTTTAATCCTGTGAGTGCGTCAATCACACTTTTCAGTGCCACCATCCTAAAGTCTTAATCCTCAGGCAACGCCCTATTCCCCTACGCCAGCCACACCCATAGGTGTCTTTGCCACCAAATTTCTATTGCGTGTCTTAAACAGCCAAATGTTCGCCAATAGCAATAGCGTTGCAAGCCATTACCACATCGACAATCCCATTAGTCCTCGCGCGCTTCAGAGCTAAACCGGATTGACAACCTCTTTCTGGTTACTTCTTACTTCTATGATCGTCATATTTTGACTATTCATTTTATTTTCAATGTAGAAACAACAGATAATAATAAAATGACGATAAAATTTTAATTCATTGCAAGTGGAAGTCAAAGCTGCACAAATTTTCCTAAGAGAGTAAAAAGTATCTAGACCAGGATTTGAAACTGGAACCTTTTCCATACGCGCCTATTCTATACCACTAAGATACCCAGATGATATCTAGCCTGATACAATATCCTCACTTGTTGGTATCATCAGATTTGCAACACGGAAACTTAACCAATGAAAACACTTTACACATGGAAACTCCATTACCCCGTGGATAATAATTATATACATATGAGACTTCAACCTGAAATACTAATCTATTGTAGGTAAAAGTCAAAGTCGAAAACTTTTTTTCAACCAGTGTAAAAAGCATCTAGGCTAGAGTTTCGAACCTTGGCTATACGCGCGGATGCTCTACTACTGAGCTACCTAGATGATATCCAGCCTGCCACAATTTACGGACTTATTGGTATCATCAGATCTGAAACCCGACCTCGTAGCGTAACCAATGAAAACACTTTACAAATAGTAACTCTAATACTCTAATAATATTAATTATATACATATGAGAATTCAAACTTAAATATTAATCATTGTCGGTGAAAGTCAATGTTGAATAAAGTTTCCCAACGGAGTGAAAAGTATCTATGCTGGGATTCAAACCTTGGACCTCGGCTATACGCGCCTATGCTCTACCACTGAGATACCCAGATGATATCTACACTGGCACAATGTACTGAATTGTTGGTATCATCAGATCTGAAACCCAACAGCTTATCCGATGATAACACTTTACACATGGAAACTCCATCACTCCTTGGATAATTATTATATGAGATTTAAACTATACTAATCCATTGTAGGTGGAGGTCAAATTTCAACAAATTTTCCCAACAAAGTGAAAAGTATCTAGGCTAAATTCGAACCTGGGACCTAGGCTGTACGCGCTTATGCTCTACCACTGAGATACCCATACGATATCCAGCCTAACACAACTTACTGAATTGTTGGTATCAGCAGATCTGCAAGCTGCCAGCTTAACAGGTGAAAACACTTTACACATAGAAATTCCATTATCCCATGTTTAATAATTATATACATATGAGGTTTCAATCTGAAATACTAATCCATTGTAAGTGAGGGCCAAATTTTCCCAACAGGGTGAAGTGAAAAGGATGTAGACCAGGATTCGAAACGGGAACCTTCGCCAATGCTCTACCACTCTGATACTTAGATGATATACAGACTGATCACAAGTATTTGCACGTATAGACAAGGTTCCACATGTTCGAATCCTGGCTTAAATACTTTTCGCTCTGTTGGAGTATCTTGTTCAACTTTGACCTTCACCTACAATTAATTAGTATTTCAGGTTGAAATATTATACTTATATGGTACAATATTTTTTGTTAATACTGACAAAAACAAATGTTTTTCATTGACCTAATTTGAATTCGTAAATAAAAAAAGAACATTAAGCGTGATGCGTGTGTTTTATGGCCTTGGCATTTAAATTCAATTATCTGAAATTTTCATAGTTCTTATGACGGCCAGCAAACGATAAAAATTAAAAAGAAGTAATTATTAAATCAATTTAAAATTGTTTTTATTTATTTAAACAGACTAATTAATATATTTTTTAAAAGCTTATTCATGAAAAGTTTTAATTATTTAATTAAATTTAAACATAATCAATATTCTTACGAAACACCTTTTGCTTTAATTAAATAATAATATGTTTCGTAAAAATATTGACACGCATAAGGTGCACTGTTGTTGTTACAAAAGAAGTTTTACAGATATTCAATAATAAAGTTAAAGAAATCGATTCCGAGCATGTTTGAAAACAAAGCTCTTACCTAATTTTAAACTATTATTCAGAATGTTTATTACTTCTTTATTGTCTATATGCAAACCCTTGAATATGGCTTTTTAAAATGTTTTTATTTAACTTGCCTTGTGGTGTCTGTTCATCTCCAATCTTACAATCCAATTTTAACACACTTCCTGTGCTACAACTGACCTAATTTTTAGTAGTGTGACGTATTTCCGGTGACAATACATTATTCTGTAAAAAAATATTTGAAGTTTGCCTCCATCACTCCTGAGGACGCAAAAACATTTGTCCAATAAGGATACGTCAATGTCATGACATATGTGATCACATATAAATGTCATTCACTGCTTCATAAATAAGTTTGTGTTTTCTTAAATAAAACTGTGGCATCATTGATATATGCACCATATTTCAGTTCCGCGCAGGAGTGATTGGATGTGGGTTCGATCCTCAATTGGACGTTGGTAGATTTTTTGTTCTTGCCAGAAAGTTGGACTTAAAAATGGATATCCATTTGATTTATTTCTTTTATGAAACAAACTGGTAAAAAAAAACACTGGCCATTTAATTTATCTTCTATAGAAAAAATGTACTTATTTCAGTCAATTGCCCTTCAGCTTTTTTTCTTTTTCAGTAAATTACATTAAAAGTTTGTCTTTCACACATTTTTTTTTACTAATAATTTATTACGTTAATAATCAAAAGACCAGGATACATAAACTCGTCTTTTTTTATTATTTAAGCTGTATTGATTGCCATATTTTAACTACTATATTGTTTTTCACCAGTGTAAAGAAAACAACAAATAATAATAATATGACAATAAAATCTTTTCTTTTTAAATATTGTCAAGAGCAAATGTTTTTCTTTGCACTAATTTGAAATCATAAATAAGAAGGTCATTGAAAATGTTTTGTGTGTTTTGTGGCCTTCGCATTTAAATTTAAAAATCTGAAACTTTCTTGGTTTTTACGACTGCCAGCAAATGATAAAAAAATTTTAAAAAGTGATTTCTAAATCAATTTAAACAAGTTTTTATATTTAAAAAGGTTAAGTAATCATTTATAAAACTTTCCAACATGGTTAAAGAGTGTTTATGAATTCGCTTTGTCTCGCCGTCTGTCTGTCTGGTTGTCTGGCCGTGCTCAAACTCGAGTAAATATACTCGGATAACCATGTAATTTATATAGGTTATTTCGGTTTACCATATCATGTTGGGTATGATAAATGAAGTGTATATATAGCATTTATATTTCATTTACAGAGGTTCTCGAAAGAATTCTGTTTTATTATGGTCTATGTGTGGGACGAGGGGGGGGGGATCGTTTTCAGTATATTCTAATGATGTTACACCATTTCAAACACATTGAAATTTATATATATCAAATACAAAGGATGTGAATTATCACTTTACTAAACAGAGTACAGCCAATAGAGTGAAAAAAAATGTCCAGACCGGAGATCGATCCCGGATCCCTTGGTATAGCGCACCAAGTGCTTTACCATTTAAGACATCCGGATGACATCATATCTAGTATTCTCTCACTCTTATATGGCAAGGGTACAACCTCTTAGCACGAGGTGGAACTTCAATCATGAGCACAACACCGTTGGCATACATGAGACAAATTAAACCCAGTACCGGTGAATATTTATATACTAATTAATGTTTCAGCAGAGCTGAAATTACGCTGTAAATTACTGAAATACAAAGGATGTGAATTATCACTTTACTAAACAGCATACAGCCAATACAGTGAAAAAAATGTCCAGACCGGAGATCGATCCCGGATTCCTTGGTATAGTGCACCAAGCGCTTTACCATTTAAGCCATCCGGACGACATCCAGTCTAGCATTCTCTCACTCTTTTATGGCATCTCTTGTACTCTCATTAATTTAGAGCGTAATTTCAGCTCTGCTGAAAATTAATTAGTATATTGATATATATCATTTCTGCACTACTACATTCATACTATAGACTATGGCGTGTACAGCATTTATAGTTCGTTGCATTTATATTCCGTTTACAGGGACATTAAAAAAATTCCGTTATATTATGGTCCATAGAGGAAAATAATGTGTGGTGTATTTTAATCAAACATAATGAAATTTATATGAATTTTTGAGTTGCACTAAAACATTTATCTATAGAATACGAGGGGTAAAGCATTTATTCTTCATTTACAGGGTCACACCAAAGAATTCGGTTACATAATGGTCTGCGGAGAAAACTTTTTGCAGCGCATTTTAATTGTGTTACATTATTTTAAATATATTGAAATTGATAGACTAGGCATATTGTAATTTCCTACAAGATGCTTGTTGTAGATTATTATGTGATTATCGTACATTTGTAGGAACACACAAATGATTTCAGATACAATACTATGTCCGAAGTACTGTATGTTATCGATGGAAGTGCGCTAAGAATTATGGTATGCGATTTTGAATAAATTTCTGGATACAACGTGCACTGTGAAAAAAAAAATGGGTCGATCTACTAAAAAAATTTTTGTTTTTCTCATTGATCCATACAATTACAAAGAATTTTTTTGTATTCTTACTCAGTTACAAGAAAATCTGTAAGAATTACTAGAAAACAGCTAGCAACGATTCCAGTTTATAATACCGGTTTCTAAAAAATTCTGTGAAATACAAACTTACTAAAAAATTTTAGTAACCTCCGGAATTTTTTTTTTAAAGTGTGGTGTGTGTAATTCTACTGATCTCATTAGGGCTACACAAAAGTATTCGTAAGCATTACAGCGTATGAGCGTGAATTGCTTAAGGTATGTTATAACTTTTAAAAAAATCACCTAAAATTTCTCCACTTTTTTGCGATTTTTTAGCACAACTATATAGTAATAATAATGTTTTTTTTTTTTTTTTTTTTTTTTTTTTTTTTTTTTTTGCAAATGAAAGAGCAAGTTTTAAAAACAATTTTATTTTGGAATTTGGTTGAAAAATGGTCCTCTTGCGGTCTTTGATACAGGAGTGTGCAAAAATTGAAACGTTACGCGGTACCAGATGAATCGCGGAATCTTCTTATCTGTAACAAAAAAAAAAAACTTACAATTTACGATATTTTATAGTTTTTCTCGGATGGGTTTATCAATTTTTCGATCTTGAAGAAAATGGCAGCCGTTCAAATTTCAAGTTGTCGATTTTAGACTAAAATTTTCGGATTTAAATCGCGCAAAAAAAATATTTCCAATTGAATATTGAAAAACGCGTCCGTGAGGGATTACAAAATATTATGAACTAGAAACTCATGAAAATTTCAACAAAATCGGTCGATCCAATCTCGAGTTCTACCCGGTACTGATTTGTAAAACAGAGTTTCAAGAAAAACAGGTTTAAAGTTTTACAACGTTTTTAAACAAACATAACAGCGACTATTTTCAACTTACATAAAATCATCTATACCGGCCCAATTATTTTGTTTCTACATGCGCATCGCACACAATATGCTAAAAATGAGCCTATTCAATGCAACACCAAAAGACGGATAACTTTTGAACCCATACGAATTTAGAAAACACTGCTTTAGCACATAAAGTTTTTAAGGGTTTAAAAAGTGGAAATATGGTTTAAAAAAATCGATTTACTTCAAAAAACAGTTATAACATGATTTAAAGGTGGTTTTTAATTGAATTATGCATTTTCAAGCTGATCTATGGCTAGTGTACTATGAAATGTTTGTAGAATATAAATAAAGTCAGATAAAAGGCTATACGCAAAGAACCGGATGCATGGTTGCCTAGGGATGATAATTTCTGAAAGTGTGATTTCAATAGTTTCAAGAGTGTTTTGAACTAAATTTTAGCTTAACATGTGACGTATATAAAATTCTGTAGATTATATATAGGGCTGTACAAAAGACTAAGTATGTTTCCGTCTATTGGTAGAAATTGCTGGAGATGAATTTTCAACTTATTATGCGTTTTCTTACTAAACTACATTTTAACATTCCATGTAACATATATACGAATCTATAGATCAAATTCAGGGCTGTTCAAAAGAATTGGAGTAATTTTCCGACTATAGGCGGAAATTCCTGAAATATGATTTTCAAATCTGTTATGCATTTTCTAAAATAAAAGAAGGACGAAGGATCTTGAATGATAAAGGTCAAATATACAAATTAACCAATTTAATTCTTAAAGAGAAAACTTACAATTTCCCAAATTACAATCAATAAAAAAATTTATACATACTTGATGAAATTTCTACAACAACATTAAATAACTATGACTTAAAAATCTACACAGATGGCTCCCTCATGGAGCAAAGTACTGCATCAGTGTTTTCAGTAAACTACCAGAATACATATATTTACGATAATGCAATCAGACTACATAACCAGAACTCAATTTATCAAGCAGAATTGAATGCCATTTTACACTCAATAAACTTGTTCGCATCTTCACAATATAAAAATCTCCTCATCTTAACGGATAGCCGTTCATCACTAGAAACCCTCAAAATAGTGTTTCCACGAAATAATTTAATAACTAAAATATATAGCATTTTATTGTCAATCCCCAAAAAACAAGTAACAATTATATGAATCAGTGTTTTCAGTAAACTACCAGAATACATATATTTACGATAATGCAATCAGACTACATAACCAGAACTCAATTTATCAAGCAGAATTGAATGCCATTTTACACTCAATAAACTTGTTCGCATCTTCACAATATAAAAATCTCCTCATCTTAACGGATAGCCGTTCATCACTAGAAACCCTCAAAATAGTGTTTCCACGAAATAATTTAATAACTAAAATATATAGCATTTTATTGTCAATCCCCAAAAAACAAGTAACAATTATATGAATCAGTGTTTTCAGTAAACTACCAGAATACATATATTTACGATAATGCAATCAGACTACATAACCAGAACTCAATTTATCAAGCAGAATTGAATGCCATTTTACACTCAATAAACTTGTTCGCATCTTCACAATATAAAAATCTCCTCATCTTAACGGATAGCCGTTCATCACTAGAAACCTTCAAAATAGTGTTTCCACGAAATAATTTAATAACTAAAATATATAGCATTTTATTGTCAATCCCCAAAAAACAAGTAACAATTATATGAATCAGTGTTTTCAGTAAACTACCAGAATACATATATTTACGATAATGCAATCAGACTACAAAACCAGAACTCAATTTATCAAGCAGAATTGAATGCCATTTTACACTCAATAAACTTGTTCGCATCTTCACAATATAAAAATCTCCTCATCTTAACGGATAGCCGTTCATCACTAGAAACCCTCAAAATAGTGTTTCCACGAAATAATTTAATAACTAAAATATATAGCATTTTATTGTCAATCCCCAAAAAACAAGTAACAATTATATGAATCAGTGTTTTCAGTAAACTACCAGAATACATATATTTACGATAATGCAATCAGACTACATAACCAGAACTCAATTTATCAAGCAGAATTGAATGCCATTTTACACTCAATAAACTTGTTCGCATCTTCACAATATAAAAATCTCCTCATCTTAACGGATAGCCGTTCATCACTAGAAACCTTCAAAATAGTGTTTCCACGAAATAATTTAATAACTAAAATATATAGCATTTTATTGTCAATCCCCAAAAATCAAGTAACAATTATATGAATCAAATCGCACGCTGGAACAGAGGGTAATGAACGATCAGATTTACTGGCAAAGGGTGCTATCACAAATGACTGGTACAACGAAAAGAAAACTCTCTTATTTCCATTTTTGAAAGTTAAATTATTTTTTTAACTGAAAATAGTCACAGATTGGCAGCAAGATTGGACATATTCATTAAAAGGCCGAGAAACTTATGAAATTTTACGAAAAGTGGATCTGAATTTTATTTCTAAAAATCCAGTCATACAGGGGGTGGACAAAATAATACGAACACTCATGAAAAATGCTGAAAAGAGCAATATCTAGAAAAATACATGAGGAATTAACCTGAAACTGCAGGTGTGTAAACAGTATAGTATAAGTTATATATTTCCGTGAAGATGTTTTCCCGAAAGCCCATAGGGGACTGTCAACAAATTGAAAAAGGACGAATATCTTTTGGATAACCCTGTAAAAACTAATGTAGCAAAAGCGTTCAAACTCGAGATTATTAATAAGTTGCTTATTTTAATATACTGTGTTTATTTTTATGAGGATAGCATGTATACCCGTAGAGAAATTAAGGTTTTTATAAAAACAGTCCCAAATTTCGATTAGTTTTTTGCTTACAATTTGCAAAGTTTTTAATATAAAAGAAAGTTCTTTTCACAAAATATGACAAACAACATTGTACTTAATACTATGCAATCAGAATTAAAAAATAATAAAAATTGGATGAAATATGAGCAGGTTTCCTAAAAGATGTTTCACTGCGCATGCGCGAATGCAATCAAAATATAATATGCATAATGTATTAGCTAAGTATATAGAGCAACTTTTGTGAAAGTCTCAAAATCATAGCTTGAGAATTCTGTAAATTATCGTCGATAGAATAAGCTCGAAATCCGTTGTTCCCAAAAAGAAGCAAACAGATGAGGGGTTGTATCAAATATCTGTTGATTAGTGCCAAGATAGCGTACACAATATTGCACGTACTACTATATTTGGATACAACCCCTACATGCTATCCTCATAAAAATGAACACAGTATATTAAAATAAGCAACTTATTAATAATCTCGAGTTTGAACACTTTTGCTACATTAGTTTTTACAGGTTTATCCAAAAGATATTCGTCCTTTTTCAATTTGTTGACAGTCCCCTATGGGCTTTCGGGAAAACATCTTCACGGAAATATATAACTTATACTATACTGTTTACACACCTGCAGTTTCAGGTTAATTCCTCATGTATTTTTCTAGATATTGCTCTTTTCACCATTTTTCATGAGTGTTCGTATTATTTTGTCCACCCCCTGTAGTTCCTACATTAGTGGACACGGTAGCTTTCCATCATTGTTAAATAAAATAGGAAAACTCTCCTCCCCAACATGCATATGCCAAAAAAGCTCAGGAATGGTTCTATATACATTACATATATGGTAATTGTCCTCTAATGCGACATACTTTCAATTTCAATAAAAATGTTACAGTGTGACAGAATCTGAATATAACTTTGTTTGATCCTTTAAACTATGATAAAATTAAATTAAATTACAACATTCTAAATAAACATTTCTCTTTTATTAAAAAGGATCTATTATCCTGTTTTCTTACATTTATAAAGTACTGTTTAATAGAATATATTTTGTTTTTGAAATTTGTATATTATAGTTCACATACTGATCACATTTTTGTACTCATACTGTTCCTATTTTAGCTTACTGTTTGAACCATGCAAAATTACTAGTTGTGTTATGATTAAGTATTACTTTCATAAATTTTCTAATTACTTTCTTTTATTCTTTTTCTTATATCTTTTTGTAAAATATTAAGAAATGTTGTGATCTGAACCAGTATTGTAAAAACTAACTTTGTACTAATTTTATTTTAATCTCTAATGCAATATTCAACATCTGTATTCTGAAATATGAATTTTCAATGAACGTTATCCCTCGTGGAGAAAAGTTCCGATGCTTAACGACTGCACCTCCACGAGAGGGTGATTTCATTTTTCATTTCATTTCATTTCATGTTAACTTAGGAGTCTGAGATTTACCTGGTTAATGTACTACTATTAAAAATTTCCGAAAACGTTTCCAAAAATCGGTGGCAGCAAACGGGACTTTATTTTTATAAATGCTTCTTTAAATCGCAAAAATATATTAGTTTCAGTTGGTTCTAAAGATAAAAGAACGCTTTTCGGAATCGCGGGTAACTCGGAAGAGATTATTTTATAATTTTGTAAGCTTCAAGAAAAATAAGAACTATATTAAAAAACACCTTTTTTAACAGTGTATTTTAATTATGGTCACACTATATTTCTTTCTGTTTTAGTTACCCATTATACTGTAAATAGTTGTTTTGCAAACGTTCATTTTATGTTAATGAATAAAAGGATTGAAATGCAAATAACTATATATCATGTTTTTATATTCAAGGAGAATAACCCCTAATGATTCATGTATTTTAGCCATACACGTAAATTTATACAGTGGGATGAAATTCTTTGTTTTATGTTAATGAACAAAAGGCAATAAGAGAAAAAAAACACTTTACGATTTTTAAGAATAGGCTATATTTATTGTCAAATTTCAACGATTCATTTTTGTTTTTCTAGACTAGAAGAAAACAATGAAAGCATAATAAAATGAAAATAAAATATTTTCTTTTAAATGTTGATAACAAGAAAGAAAAATCATGCGTTAAGCATAGATTATGAAACACATTCTAACACTTCCAGAATATACAAAACTTTGCTGTTTAACAAGGTGAAATATGATATATGAGTAAACAATTTGAAAAACGCAAAGCACTTTTGAAAACCCAATTTCAGCAATTACCATCTATAGTCCGAAAAATATCCAAATTCTTTTGTGCAGTCCTGTATATAATCTATAGAATTTACATATACCAAGTAATCGATAAAAAATTAATTTAATTTAAAAACGCGTATTACTACCAACGGAAAACGGACTTTCAGCAATTATTGTTAACAGAGAGTACAGTAAAGATATTATTTTGTGTGTCCCTGTAAATGAGTAGGGGAAGGCCGGGCAAAGTGGTCACCCTAAGGTTTTGTGATTTTTTGTTACCCCTTAAAATACATATACATAACTGACAATTTGCATTGAACTAGAGTGACTACTTAGAAGTGTAAGAGTATTTATAAATTTTGCGAAATAATAAAATGGAAGTGAGAATTCGGTTTTTTTCTAAAAAAGGTCAAAATGACCACTTTACCCGTCTAGGTCGGGCAAAGGGGTCCCTCCAGGGTAATTTTGCCCTACATGTGTAAAAAGGTTGAAAACTTTAACTGATTAGAACATTTTTATTCTCATAACAAATCGCATGAAACATAATGAAAGATTGAGAAAATGGTATGAAAATCCAATAAGAGTTTCACAAACCCATGTAAAAAATTATAAATAAGAATCAAACACTGCATTTTTTGCAAATGAACTCCACGTCGTCTTCTTCGCGAAGTGAACAGGCCTCATGAGCCCAGAGGTGACAAACATTGCACCTGATCCAACCTTCATCACTTCATTCAATCAACGGCCACTACCCTGACCACTATGCCCGTTTGGGAGCCATGACACATGGAAAGCTACACTGGAAACTAATGAATAGTCAGTGACCATTCACCCACCAATGTGAAGCTGAAAACATGCTCTTTCTTTACACATTCAATCAATAAATGCAAGTACAACAGGTTATTGTTGATTGTATGTAATATAATTCACTTATCTTAGATCACAAACTTCAAAAACTAGAAAACCCGCTCTTAAATTATAAAGCATGGAACCACATTGTTCAACACGATTGTCTGGTTACTCACTGCCATCAAATGAAATAGTTTGACCGCAACCCACGCAATGCCAGCCCTCTGGTGACGTCATTGTATTGGGTGACCACTTCGTCCAGCCTTCCCCTACTATATGCACACCGTATTCTATAGTAAGCCTCTTTTAGCGCACCGCCAGTGATATATATCAATTTCAATATGTTTGAAACAGTGTAACATTGTTAAAATACACCGCAAGCGATTTATCCCCATAGACCGTAATGTAACGGGATTCTTTTGAGTGTCCCTGTAAACAAACCATAAATGCTACACACTCCATTTTCAATACTGAAAATGCTATAGTAAACCTCACTAACATATATTAATTGCATGGCAATCCGTGTATATTTACATGAGTTACAGCACGGAAAGAATACGACAGGCGGAAAGACAAACCAAATTCATAAACACTTTTCAACTATACGTTGGAAAGTGTGCCCTGATTTTAGTTCGTAATTTATTATCCTAATTCATTTTATTGTCCTAATTTCAGTTCGTAAATAAAAACTTCATTAAAATTGTTTCTTGTGTTTAGGAGACTTTGCATTTAAATTTAATTACATATGATATATCTTTTAATTTTTGCTACAGACAACGAAAGGTAAAAATACAATGTTCCAAACATTATGCTCTGCAAATAACATTTAAGATTAACATAACTGTTTAGTTTTCATTTTATTAAAAAGAAGGGAATACTAATTAACTTTAAGTTAATTTTTTACATATTTCAACTATTTAATTAATCTAGTCTCAAAATAAGGCTGCTACAATTAAATTTAGTATGTATTAACTATACTTCATTACTTTTAACAGCATAATAAAATTCAATCTATTTTTCAATATCGTTACAAAATTTCCGAAATTGTTTCAAAGTATAAAGAGCGTTGTTGCTATACAATTAGTTTTACAGCCGATTTCATTACAGGCGATTGCATTGATATAACTAATTAAAAAAAAAGCTGTAATGATTCTTCCATTTTAATTATCACCCATAAACAGGGCTTGACAAATGCGGTAAGTATTTATATCTGGCGAAAAAGTTATTAAATTTAGCGTTTTTTCCCACTGAAAATATTGATCTGAGTAATCACCATGGCAACCTAGAATCATTACTTATCATGGGATATTATTGAATTAATTACGTATAATAGGATTTAATAGAATGAATAAAACTTTTATTAATATATTTTTAAGTTTTGATTTGATTTTCATAAAATTTAAAATGAGTCGACAATATTCGGTAATGGTTATATATGTTAAATTCCATACCATTCTGTCAGGTAGTTTTTGCGCTGTTATATGGGGACAGACGAACGGACCAGACGACGACTATAGGTGCTACTTATTTATATAATTACGAACGCACCTAAAAATGCCTTAAAATTATTTATATATACATATATAAACAACTTACAACTTACAACTTATATATATATATATAAGTTCTAAGAATATTAATGTTGTATTATCATCAGAAAAACAGTTGTGTACAAAATTTTTATAAATATAACCTGTCCTGAAATAACTAAAAATCGATTGTAAAATTCAATCTTTATATACAAAAATCAAGTTTAGTTTAATAGTAGAATGTAATAACCAAAAGACTAGGAAGCAAAAGACTTGCCTTTATTTATATTTAAACTGTTTTTTTTTATTATTATATTCTTGTAGTTTTTTTTTCTCTTCTGTACATCGGAAACAATGAAAGAATAATAACATGAAAATAAAATCTTTTCGTTTAAATGTTCGAGCAAAACAAATTTTTCTAATTTATATAAAATTCAAGTTTAGTTAAATCATAAAATGTATTAATCAAAAGACTAAGAAGAATAAGACTTGCCTTTATTTATATACTAGCTAACCCGCCCGGCGTTGCCCGGACCCGAGATAATTACAATCGCAGAGAAAGGCGTTAACCCCCTTCCTACCCATACCCGCAAATATAATGAATAATTTGTTCAAGAGAACAACCGTTCATCAACGCGATCATTAAAAAAATAATTACATTTTTCTGATAATTAGAACATAACGAAAACGCTACGCTAAAATAGCCGGCAGATGACACCCCCTTCCCGACCTCAATTTCAAATCTATATCTTAATTAGTTAACTAAATATTTGTTCATTAGTAAAAATTGGCAATTATTTCCTTTCATTTTCGCAAACTAAATGGAGGGATCGGCCAGAGAAACAGATCTCTTTGTAGTTCAGTTTTTAATGAAAGCCGATCCCTGCCTGAAAATTTCTCGGGTCGTTTTCACTGGCGCCGGCAGATTTTTGGCAGTTTTTTGCGTAAATTAAAAAAAAATTACCAACCGAATTTTTCAAAAATCACATAGTCAGATAGAGAATATTTTTTTACATATGCTCAGAAATTTTCAATTTGATATCTCAATTAGTTTTCTTAAAATTCGCTAATTAGTTAAATAATTTCGAATTCGTTCATTTCCGGTTGCAAATCCAATGCGCCTGTCCGTTTCTTTCGCCATTTTGATTTAAAAGATGATATTTTAGAAGCGATGGTTAAAAAGAATCTAATTAATATCTAGGCTAATTATCAAAATATTAAAATTCTGAGGCTCAGGTGCACATGGCCAGACCTTGGACTATCCACACCTAAATTTCCAGCCTTCTAGGTTGGCTAGATTTTCCTAGCCATCGCCAACAGACACACACACACATACACACAGAGCGAAACTTTCTTTTATTAGTATAGATAAGCTGCATTTTAACTATATTCTCGTAATGTTTTTTTTTTTTTTTTTCTTAGTAAATTGGAAAACAATGAAAGGATAATCACAGGAAAATAAAATCTTTTCGTTTAAATGTTCGAGCAAAATAATTTTTTTCTTATCTATATTAACAGAAGAAAGTTTCGCTCTGTGTGTGTGTCCGTGTGCGTGTCTGTGTGTGTGTCTGTTGGCGATGGCTAGCAAAATCTAACCCACCTAGAAGTCTGGAAATTTAGGTGTGGATAGTCCAAGGTCTGGCCATGTGTACCTGAGCCTCAGAATTTTAATATTTTGATAATTACCCAAGATATTAATTAGATTCTCATTAACCATCGCTTCTAAAATGACATATTTTAAATCAAAATGGCGAAAGAAAGGAACCAGTGCATTGGATTTGCAAGCGGAAATGAACGAATTCGAAATTATTTTACTAATTAGCGAATTTTAAGAAAACTAATTGAGATATCAATTTGAAAATTTCTGAGCATGTGTAAAAAAAAATATTCTGCATCTGACTATATGATTTTTGAAAAATTCGGTCGGTAATTTTTTTTAATTTATGCAAAAAACTGCCAAAAATCTGCCGGCGCCAGTGAAAACGATCCGAGAAATTTTCAGACAAGGATCTGCTTTCATTAAAAACTGAACTACAAAGAGATCTGTTTCTCTAGCAGATCCCTCCATTTAGTTTGCGAAAATGAAAGGAAATAATTGCCAATTTTTACTAATGAACAAATATTTAGTTAACTAATTAAGATATAGATTTGAAATTGAGGTCGGGAAGGGGTGTCATCTGCCGGCTATATTAGCGTAGCATCTTCGTTATGTCCTAATTATCAGAAAAATGTAATTATTTTTTAATGATCGCGTTAATGTAGGTGACGGTGGTTCTCTTGAACAAATTATTCATTATATTTGCAGGTATGGAGAGGGAGGGGGTTAACGCCTTTTTCTGAGATTGTAATTATCTCGGGCCCGGGCAACGCCTGGCGGATTAGCTAGTTTATATATAAAAATCAAGTTTAGTTAAATAATAGAATGTAATAATCAAAAGACTAGGAAGCAAAACACTTATGTTATGTTAACACTTATTTATGTTTAAACTGTATTTTAATATATTCTTGTAGGTTTTTTTTTTTTTCAGTGTATCGGAAACTACGAAAAATTAATGACATGAAAATAAAATCTTTTCGTTTAAATGTTTGAACAAAATAATTTTTTCTTACTAGCCCGATTTAAATTCACGAATAAAATTAAATTCCCGTTAAAAATATTTGGTGTGCTGTATGACTTTTACATTTAAATTAAGCTATCAATAGTTTTTCCTTTAGTTTCTGCGACGGCCCATCAATGACATGAAAAGTAATACGGAAAGTATACGGAAATATTAACAAGTTTAAAATTGTACGTCAAACGTGACACATAATGTGCGTTCATACTGTAACTAGTTTTATAAATATTCTGATCTTGGTGCAATAGCTGTTGCACTCTTATGCACAACTGCATGAATACAAAATTTATTTTATGTGCAAATTTTCATATTATAGATATTCATTTTTTTATGAAATTAAATTTCAATACACTTTTACAAACAATTAAATACAATTCTATTACATTAAAATTATACTATGCGCAAGTATCCAAAACAAGACAATATAAAAAAATCATCGTTATTAGTTCAGCGAAATGAATTATATCGTCTGTTATTATGATATGATTAATTTCCGTAATAAAATAAGTATATTTTAAGTTGGCAACATTTTATCTTTTGTTGACATTTACTAAAAATTCCAGTAAGAAACTTAATCCTAGTTTTGAAAATTTCAAAACTTGAAATCCATATTTTGACTCTTTTTCAATTTAATATCTATTTCTGCGGAAACATCTATGTAAAAAGCTCTGTCAGTATATTATAGGATTGCTATAATTAAACAATTTTAGTATACAAATTCGGTTTTTAAATTCAATAATACGGAAATAATATGACTCCATCCTAAATAGGACGTAATCACCATGGCAACCTACAATCATTATCTATCACGGGATATCATTGAATGAATTAGGTATGATGGAATTTAATAGAATGAAGAAAACTTTTATTAATATCTTTTTAAGTTTTGATTCTATTTTCATAAAATTTGAAATGATTCGACACAATTCTGCAACGATTACATATATTAAATTTCAAACCATTCGGTTGGGTAGTTTTTGTGCTGTTGTATGCGGACAGACGGACGGGCAAGACGACAACTATAGGTGCTATGTATTTGTATAATTACGAACGCACCTAAAAATGCCTTAAAACTGTTTATATATAACTAACTTCTGAAAATATTAATGTTGTATTATAATCAGAAAAACAGCTGTGCACAATTTTTTTTTATAAATATAACCTATGAGGATAAGAACGAAAAATCGATTACGAATTTCCATCTTTATACACAAAAATCAAGTTTAGTTAAATAATAGAACGTAATAACCGAAAGACTAGGAAGCAAAATACATGCCTTTTTTTTATATTTAAACTGCATTTTAACTATAATTCTTGTAGTTTTTCTTTTCTCTTCTGTACATCGGAAACAATGAAAGAATAATAACATGAAAATAAAATCTTTTCGTTTAAATGTTCAAGCAAAACAAATATTTCTTAATGTCCCGGTTTAAATTCACGAATAAAATGCCCATTAAACATATTTCTTTTTTTTTTTATGGCTTTTGCATTTAAATTACATAATCAATAGTTTTTCCTTTAGTTTCTGAGTTGGCCCATCAATGATAAATATTAAAAAGAAGTTCTTAGTAAATCCGTTTGAACTAGTTTTTATTTATTTAAGTATTTAATTATACAAAGTTTTAAATTTATTTATGAGAAATTTTAACTAAATATATTTGAATTCAAATTAATTTGAACTAATAATTATTACGGTTACAAAATGTCAAAAATCGCTTTTTCGCATGAGCTGTGATGTTGTTATAAAAGCAGTTTTACACAGATTGTTGAAAAAAGAAGGTTGATAAAGAAATCTGTACTGGACAAGATTTCTTAGCGATTTTTGAGTTCGACGCCGAACACTTCAGAAATCGTTGCTCTACGATAAATATTGAGTGATATACCGACCCCACTGTTTTTTTTCAAATCATATTCTAAACACCTGTAAAAAAATACAAATATTTCCAAATCTAGATCTTATCTTTCTTAAAGTTTACGAAAAATATTCCCTGTTTTGTATTACCAACGATTTCAAAAAGCATCCTTTTACTTTTAGAAGACATTGAAATCTATTTCAAAGATTTAAAGAAGCATTTCTTTAAAGTTTACGAAAAATATTCCCTGTTTTGTATTACCAACGATTTCAAAAAGCATTCTTTTACCTTTAGAAGACGCTGAAATCTATATATTTCCCAGATTTAAAGAAGCATTTCTTTAAAGTTTACGAAAAATATTCCCTGTTTTGTATTACCAATGATTTCAAAAAGCATCCTTTTACTTTTAGAAGACATTGAAATCTATTGATTTCAAAGATTTAAAGAAGCATTTCTTTAAAGTTTACGAAAAATATTCCCTGTTTTGTATTACCAACGATTTCAAAAAGCATTCTTTTACCTTTAGAAGACACTGAAATCTATATATTTCCCAGATTTAAAGAAGCATTTCTTTAAAGTTTACGAAAAATATTCCCTGTTTTGTATTACCAATGATTTCAAAAAGCATTCTTTTACCTTTAGAAGACGCTGAAGTCTATATATTTCCCAGATTTAAAGAAGCATTTCTTTAAAGTTTACGAAAAATATTCCCTGTTTTGTATAACCAATGATTTCAAAAAGCATTATTTTACCTTTAGAAGACACTGAAATCAAGAGATTTCCCAGATTTAAAGAAGCATTTCTTTAAAGTTTACGAAAAATATTCCCTGTTTTGTATTACCAATGATTTCAAAAAGCATTCTTTTACCTTTAGAAGACGCTGAAGTCTATATATTTCCCAGATTTAAAGAAGCATTTCTTTTTAGTTTACGAAAAATATTCCCTGTTTTGTATAACCAATGATTTCAAAAAGCATTATTTTACCTTTAGAAGACACTGAAATCTATATATTTCCCAGATTTAAAGAAGCATTTCTTTAAAGTTTACGAAAAATATTCCCTGTTTTGTATTACCAATGATTTAAAAAAGCATTCTTTTAGCTTTAGAAGACGCTGAAGTCTTATAGATTTCCCAGATTTAAAGAAGCATTTCTTTAAAGTTTACGAAAAATATTCCCTGTTTTGTATAACCAACGATTTCAAAAAGCATTATTTTACCTTTAGAACACACTGAAATCTATAGATTTCCCAGATTTAAAGAAGCATTTCTTTAAAGTTTACGAAAAATATTTCCTGTTTTGTATTACCAATGATTTCAAAAAGCATTCTTTTACCTTTAGAAGACGCTGAAGTCTATAGATTTCCCAGATTTAAAGAAGCATTTCTTTTTAGTTTACGAAAAATATTCCCTGTTTTGTATAACCAATGATTTCAAAAAGCATTATTTTACCTTTAGAAGACACTGAAATCTATATATTTCCCAGATTTAAAGAAGCATTTCTTTAAAGTTTACGAAAAATATTCCCTGTTTTGTATTACCAATGATTTCAAAAAGCATTCTTTTACCTTTAGAAGACGCTGAAGTCTATAGATTTCCCAGATTTAAAGAAGCATGTCTTTAAAGTTTACGAAAAATGTTCCGTGTTTTGTATTACCAATGATTTCAAAAAGCATTATTTTACCTTTAGAAGATACTGAAATCTATAGATTTTTCCAGATTTAAAGAAGCATTTCTTTAAAGTTTACGAAAAATATTCCCTGTTTGTATTACTAATGATTTCAAAAAGCATTCTTTTACCTTTAGAAGACATTGAAATCTATTGATTTCAAAGATTTAAAGAAGTATTTTTTTAAAGTTTACGAAAAATATTTCCTGTTTTGTATTACCAACGATTTCAAAAATCATTCTTTTACCTTTAGAATACACTGAAATCTATAGATTTCCAAGATTTAAAAAAGCAGCATTTCTTTAAAAAAAAAAAAAAAAAAAAAAAAAAGCTGGCCGTAATTTTTGGAAACGTTTCCGTGTAGTTTTTATAGTCTATTAATCGGTTTTCTGCATCCGAAATATCGTTTTTTCTGATGCTGTTAATTCTCAAGTAAAGATTTCCGTGTTCAACAAACATGATAAATTCACATCATCAACATTAACATTAAAATTAATAGCAGTAACATTCACATTAAATATAAAATCATTCTGTTACATTTGCATGTACACTGTAAAAAAAAAAAAGACAAAAAAGAAGAAAAATTCTTAATCTAGTGGAATGTAATATAACCGCGAACGAAAACATACAATAACCTTTTCCGAGTTACCCAAGATTTCGAAAAGCGTTCTTTATCTTTAGAAACCTCAGAAACCCCTATTCTTTCGAGATTTAAAAAAGTATTTATAAAAACAACGTTTCTTTCGCTGCCAATGATTTTTGGAAACGCTTTCGAGTAGTTTTTACAGTGTACTTAACCGTTTTCTCGGTACTTCTCCATCATTTCATAACAAAAAACTATCGCCAAACTGTAACGCCAAGTAAACAGGAGAATGTTGCCATTGGAGTCTCAAACAAAAAAAAAAAAAAAAAAAAAAAAAAAAAAAAAAAAAACAAGAATTTTGCAAATGTCGCACTCACTAATGTGTTAACTTAGTAAGTTTAAACAATAAAATTTACAATACATTAATGAAAACAGAACAAAAAATCTTGGATATTTATTTATTTATAATATTTTTCTTAATTATATCCCTCTCGACTGGTGAATAAATTTTTGTGCGTCAGTTGAAACTGATCTATTGTACGTAACTGTAACTATACATCGCAACATTTTTTCAGTGCTTTTTCTCTTTTTAATATCATGGCGCCGCCGTTTAAGGGCGCAATTTTTATTTCAAAACAAAATAATTAGTAAATCAGTAAAACATAATAAAAAATACAAATAAATGTCCGATTAAAAACCACTTGATGACATTACAAACCCGTGTAATGCTTCTGACGTCAAGTGAATGAGACTGCATTTTGGGCGTTAGATCCTATAGTTTGGCGATAGTTTTTTGTTATGAAAAGTGGTCAACGGGATAATGGAGAAGTACCGTTTTCTCAACATGGAATATAGCACATTTTACGGATGCTTTAATTATCAATAAAACATCTGCACGTTCAACGAACATGTTTTACTGACAATTTATCATAAACTACAATGGTAAATTAACAGTATTAACCTTAACATTAAAATTAATATTAATTTGTTACTATTCCATGTATAAATTCAAGTACGCAGCTGAAAATGTTTACTTGAGAATTAATAGCATCCAAAAGACCAATATTACGGTTTGAAAAAACTGATTACTACACTAGCAAAACAACTCGGAAACGTTTCCGAAAATCGGTAGAAGTAAATTAAACTTTATTTTTATAAATGATTCATTAAATCTAGAAAATAGATTGATTTCTGTGGTTTCTAATGATAAAGAACGCTTTTAGGAATCATGGATAACGCTGAAGATGTTACTGTAAAATTTAATTCCTGATTATATTATATTTTTGTAAATTAAAGAACATCTTTTTTTTTTTTTTTTTTTTTTCAGTGCATAAATTCTGTTACGCATCTGAAAATATTTACTTGAGAATTGATAGCATCCAAAAAACCGATTTACTGGGTAGAGAAAACGGAATAATACATCACTGTAAAAACGACTCGGAAACGTTTCCGAAAAGTATGGGCAGCAAATGAAACCTTTGTTTCCAAAATTCTTTTTTAAATCTTGTAAGTCTATTTCTTTCAGTGGTTCTAAAGATAAAAGAACGCTTTTTGGATTCGCTGGTAAGTCGCATATTATATTTTGCTAAACCTTAAGAAAGATAAGAGCAATATTAAAAAAACATTTGTATTTGTTTTTTACAGTATACTTTAATATAGCAACACTGTATTTCTTTCTTTTATAGGTACTCATTAAATTTTAAATAGTTCTTTTGCAAATGTTCATTTTATGTTAATGAACAAAAGGAAAGAATTCAAATAACTATATCATGTTTTTATATTCAAAGAAAATAAGCTCTATTGATTGACATATTTTAAATTATTGGCCACAACTTTTCCTTTTTGTTTACAATTTATCGTTAAACTTTATACAGGAGATTTAAAATTGTTAGGTTTATGTTAATGCACGAAAAGCTGGGATGCAAAAAAACCTTACCTTTTTCGAAAATTTAGCTGAATTGATTACCATATTTTAACTATCTATTTTCGTTTTTCTTCAGTGGAAAGAAAATAAGAAAATAAACATAAATTGAAAATATAATCTCTTCATTTAAAAGTTAAACAAAAACAAATGTTTTTATTGCTCTCAATTTGAATTTGTGACTAATATTTTTTTTAAGTTTCGCTTGTATTTTGTATTTATATTTAATGATCAGGAATTTTTATATTAGTCTTTGCGAGTCAGACAAAAATCAGAAAAAATAAAAATACAGTTCGATATATTATACTTCTGAAACGAAAATAATTAAATATATATATTATTTTAAATATGTATGTAAGATAAACATATGTAAATAGTTGATTTACTGGAATTATATGAACAAATAGACGATGAATAACAAAATATGAACTTTAATACAGTCCTAGAAATATAATTCTACAATACTTTACTAACAATTTCTTTTCAGCTAATACACTTCTCGCCAAACATATACAATATATTTATTTACCAAAAAAAAAAAAAAAACTAGGCCTAACAGCGCCTTTACTGGATATTTCTCATTTCGACGCTTGCTTCACAATAAAAATTAGAAGACTGGCTCTTTTTCCAATTTTGAAGATATTCAAATTTTTATCTCGCTATCCAAAATATTTATAACTCGTGCATTTAAGTCATGGAGTACAAGAGCGTCAGTTAATTTAAACGATCTTGCACGTTATAAAGGAAATGGAGTGTTTAAACTGAAATCCTACAAATATATATATGCAAAAAATAAAATGAAAATCTGTCTTTTCTTTGAAAGCCTACACAGCACAGACCAAGATTCGTCTGTTTTAGGCTGTTTATATCCAAAATAGACCATGTACTAAGATATGAGATGGTTTTTGATTTTATACAAGTCTTCGGTCTCGGACTCAAAGTGAAACTGTTATTGCCGAAACGACAGTTGAGCACAAGAGCGCTTTTCCGTTTACCGACAAGACAATGATAAATCGTACATGATTTTCGTTAGTCGACATAGATTGCTTGCAAAATGCACTCACATATCCTATGAAGACATCCTCGAATTGGATGCTTTTGACAATAACAAAATCATGTTCGAATCGGGTACGTATAGGCTACCTATCGGTGTTAAAAGCGCGTAGTGTATAATGAATGCATTTTGCGTGCACCGATGATGTCGGATACCGACAAGTGGGAACGAATTATCGATGTCGTGTCGGTAAATGGAAAACCGCTCTTACTGTGGAGACCTAGAAAGTGCTTGGTATGTTTCTCTGTCTATCTGGTGTTTGTCTCGCAATAACTGCCGCAAAAAAGCATATGATTAGTCTATAATTAGATAGATATGTTGGTGAGGTAGCCGGAATTAGCTGTATAGATTTTGGTTAAATTTGATTCATTTCATTCGAAAACATTAGACTATTTTTTTTTTACTTGGTAATGCTTTTGTGTGAGATTTCATACGAATTTCAACTTTACCATTCATTGAAAGAAAAATTGCGCATTTAGATAATTGATTCAAATGTTAAAATATGGATGCTAAAAATTTCCTAAAGTGGGGGGGAGGGGGTTAAATTACTCCGATTAGTTTAAAATGTTATCGATACATATATCCGATTTTCTAAAATATATATATATATATATATATATTTATGGAATTTGTGTGCATCTACCTGTTTGAAAAAATATAAAGCATTTTAACTGTTCAATTTTATATTTTTGTTATCATAAGTAATTTTTTTTCTCTTTTAATTTACTAGTTGCCTAGCAACTATATAATTGTTATAATATTTCAGATAATTGTTATATATGTTATAATATTTCAGAAACAGAAAATTTATTAAAATTCTTCATTCATTGTAACTTTTCCGATTACGAAAAAAAAAGTATAAATAAAATATAAAACAGATAACCTTCCGTAATCGAATTAACGGACAATGTTTGCGTCTAACCTGGACGATTCTAGCTTTTAAATGAATGTATATACTGTTAAAGAACTGTAACAAAAAGTGAAAACAACACTTGCTCAAATACGGTGTTTGACAGTGGACCTGATTACGGAAGATTACGCAACTGCTTTAAATATCTGCAGATATGTGAATGTGTTGAACCAACTTGAAAATTAACATTTTGAACAGAACAGATGAAGTGAATAAGTAAAATAGTTTTAGTCAAGCTCTGTATTAGAAAGCTGAAGTATATAACAATACAAAATGTATAAAATGCTTCCATGATGGAAAGGTATTCTTCTTGTTGCTGTTGATTTGTTCCGATATGGTGGAGGATACAGTAAATAAATTGATCTGAGAAAATATCATGCAGAAATGCATAGTATGCAATTAAAGAATAACCAATCTGTTCACCGCACAAGGATATTTAAACTAAAATTTTAAAAAAAAATATTTAAAAAAAAACTTTTTTGTGTGTGGGGGGGGGGGAGGGGTTTGGAATGCTTCTTGTATCGAAATAGATTTAGATTTATTTAGGTTAGAGCTTTTACTAAGAGATATAAAGCGATTTTTTTCAAGAGATATATATATACTGTTTTATTTATATATATTAATTTTATAGAGCTTTTACTTACTAATAACCACCAAAACTAGGTTTTCGAAACAAAAGTTTAAAAAAAGTTAGATATCTAAATCATATAAATATCGTTTGGGTGAATTACGTTTTTATATGTATTTTGTTATATGAGATTGTATCCAAATTTTGGAACAAATTCCAATGCTTCGTTGTTGACACATATGCAGCATTTAATTAGGATGGGATCAAATCTCCTGTATAACACTTATAGTTATAAAATACAATTTAAAGCGGACTCTTAGTTATACTAGAAAGTTAAAATAGCACAATGATTGGCAGCTGCAAACATAAATTCAATGAGACAACGGGTGTTAGAGAGCAAAGCCCCCCCCCCCCCCCTTGAAGTGATGTACATTTTTATTTTAGAGAATTCTGACAATAGGCATTTGAATAGCATACATGCATGGATTCATATTTAACATTACATTTTCTGAATGTTTGAGAAATCTTATGTACTTAGAAATAATACAAATAATATAACAGTATGAAATTACGGATATCAGGATCGTAGATATTGTGTGAAGAGAGGGGCAGATTATAACATTTGAAATAGGTGGATTGAACTTTGTGCAGTTTTATTAAAATAAATGATCAACGTAAAAATAGCACAAATAAAAATATATAAAACTAGCAAACAGCTGTTTCGGAGCGTCTAAAGCTCCATCATCAGTGCCAAATTTTAAAAGATTAAAAACTTATTTAAAAGTTTAAGCCATGTAAATATGCTTGCATCTCTGCATGCGAACAAGATAGAAAGGCGGTAAGGTTTTAAAAACAACTGCGGAGTCAGACGTCACATATGAGGTAGGAGACCAATAGAAACGCTCGGCCAGACTGGACGAGTTTAACTACGGAGGCGATTTACGACCTTGATTTTTGGGGAGCTTATGATATATGGAAGAATTCAGAAAGCTTAGTTAATGATATGTCCAGCACACCAAATTTTGCAAATGTCTGGCTAACCTTCATTTAATTCATTCTCTTCACTTCCCCCTCCTCCTTTTTTTCTCATCCGTACTTAAACTAGTCTAGCTTGGCCGAGCGCTTCTATTGGTATCCTACGTCACATGTGACATATGACTCCGCTGTTGTTTTTTAAAATTCACCGCCATTCTAGCTTGGTCGCGTGCGGAGACGCAAGCAAATTTACATAGCTTAAAATTTTTAATCAGCTTTTAATCGTTTAAAATTTGTCACTGATGATGGAGCTTTAGAGGCTCCGAAACAGCTGTTTGCTATTTTTATATTTTTTTTTCTGCTATTTTTACGTTGTTCATTTATTTTAATATAACATTTGCATTATAGACTATAGAGGAACTTTGGGTATTGTGAAATACCATTTACGTTTGAGGCAATATCACAGCTCGATACTGTTTTAAACCCGAAAACCGAATACAATCACAAACTTCAACTATCTGTGATTAGTGATATGTAGACAAAAATCATTTTACGAAGTTTCATCACATTGCAAACAAATAATAATAATGAAAACTTTTTTGGAGGGTATTATGAGATTGTCGGGTAATATGGAATAGAGGGTTAAAAATGAAGAAAACGAACAAAATTTGGAAAAACACAGATTTAATAGTACAAAGGGAGCACGATTAAACTATAGTATCTAGGTAATCAGTTAACATAGTTAAGTTTTCATGCACAAATCAAAATATAAGGATAAGTCTCTACGCCAGTACAGTTAAGGGTATTCAATAATTGGTATCCCATATAGCACCATCCCGCGAGTTTGGAAAAAAAAATACTCTCTGTCACGAATTATCAATTAAAAAGCAAGCCATACATGATAAACTGTTACTATTTGGGTGTACATCATGATTAGTTTCAATGTAAACATATTATTTCTAATAATGAATAAAAAGTATGGAAAACGTACCTCCTAACATTTTCTAAACTCGAAAAACAAATGTTTAATCACACAACTCACCCTGACGCCAACCGACAAACGACACGTTCTGAGAGGCACTCTAGGAACGTTCTGTAAATAGAGTCGCTTGTTGGCAGCATGTTACCAAAGAGAAACATCAGTATTCCATATTACCCGACTATTCCATAATACCCAAAGTTCTTCTATATATTATAAAATTGAGGTTGAGGCCACTGATCTAAAGATTTAGTAGTTTATTCACAAATGCAAAAAAGAAAAAAACTTGCTATTTGAGAAACAAGAATGTAGTTTTAAGTTTCTTGAAGTGTTTTTCAATCTTTTAAAAATCAGCTTGAAAGGGAAATGAATTGTTATTGATGGGGTACAAGGGGCAATATTATATCTGATAATGAAGCATTTGCACGATCACTGTCGGTATAACATAAAGATGCCGTGGGATATCCCTTGTCTACCCTCACTTTCTGTTTTAATTCCTTATCCAATCTCAAAATTCTCCAAAAAAAATTTATTAAGCAAATACTTAAAAATGATCGTAAAAATTTCAGTTTCTTCGCCACAGTATTGGCTTTTTTGTCGATGAAATGAGTAAAAACTTTTTGTTGAAAAAAAAAATCTTATGCATAAAACAAAGGAACAAACTTGATTTAATATTCCAAGCAGTTATCTCTCATAAAATCTCGGGATGTTTAAATATAATAATAATAAATATTTTTGATTACCTTTCTAGTCGGTTACATTTCAACATTATTGAAAAAAATGTATAAATAATGATTTTCTATATCATCCAAGGTTTTGTTTGACGATAATAATTACATGAATAAATAATTTTTTTTAAGGTACACCTTCAAAAAATCTTTTCATAACAAATCAATATAAATGTTTTTTTTTTTTTTTTTTTTTTTTTTTTTTCCATTGAACAACAGATCATTATTGCTTTCGTGTAGATAATTTTACGTACATATACTTTATTTTTTGCATAACTAATAAAAATGAAAAAATGAAATTGTAAAGCCTGTTTTAGTTTTATTTGCATTGATTTGTTATCAAATAAATCCATACAGTCTATGATATTTTAAAATTATAAGAATATAGCTGTTTTTGATATAAATTTTTCATGTTGAACTGTTGTTTTAAGGAACATAAATACCATGAAAAGAAAATATAATTTTGTCAATTTTTATGTGTCAGATTGATATAATAGTTGCTATACTTTACTTCTCTGACATTTTCTCGGAAGTTGTACGAGTGAACTTAGTTGGAAAACTAAATTTATCATTCCAATTGAGGTTCTATGAGCGACGCATTAATATTACCATTCTTGTATCAGATTAAAAATGCCTTGTTCGCTGTTTGAAAAAAAAATGTTTTGAGTAATATCGTTTCATGTAGTAAATGATTCAATATTAAAAAAAAAAAAAAATCTTGTTGCTCAGATTATAGAAAACTGCTTTTCGCATTTCATTATGGGGGAAAATGAATCAGTGTATTTAAGAAAAAAAATCTTGTTATTCGGATTATCGAGAACTTTTTTAAGCATTTGAATATTGAAGAGGACTCATGATAAAGAAAAACAATTCTCGTTCTGCAGATTATAGAGTACTGCTTTTCACATTTCATTGTTAAGGAGAATGAATCATTGTATTTAAGGAAAATAATTCTTGTTATTCAGATTATAGAGAATTGCTTTACGTACTTCAGTACTGAAGAGAACTCGTCATAAAGGAAAACAATTATCGCTGTTAAGATTATAAAGAACTGCGTAAATTCTGGTTGTTCAGATTATAGAGATTTACAATGCGTATTTGATTATTCGAAGAGTATGATTCATTATATTACAGCAAAAAAAAAATCTTGTTCGGATTATAGCGAACAACTTTTCGCACTTCATTATTGAAGCCAATGGATCATTATATTTAAAGAAACCAAATTCTTCTTGTTCAGAAAATAGAGAACAAATTTATGCATTTCATTGTTGGTAAAAATGATTCATTGTATTAAGAATAAACATAAAGTACTTGAATATAATGAGCAGTGGAATTAAGTCATTATAACTCACTACGGTTGAATTTTGAAAAAAAGTTTTCAAAAGTGTATCATAATTATTTATGTTTCGGAAATTTTGATGGCATAAAGAAAAACATCAGCAATCTATTAAAAAAAACTACTAAGAACATTTTTTAAAATCATACATTCAATATATACACGTTAAAGTATTATTAGATTAAAAATTATTATTTCAAATATTTACGCATGATTTTATGTACTTAATAAAATAAAATAAAGGTTTAATTTAAATTGAAGAATCATGAAGATAAATTTTTTATAACTATCAAAAGTTGAATATATTTTTGTTTCTTCAGATCATTAGCTCTATCGAACCTAGAAAATATTTGAATTATCAACTAAAATTAGAGATCCTCTGAAATTTGAAGTTCCAATTATGGTATCCATTACGTATTGAATGCTCGAAATAGTGAAACTACAATTAATTTTCTATAATGAGAAAACGTATTTTTCTCGTTGATTTTCAAAGACAGTAATGTTAAAGAATGGAAACTAATTGCGTACTAAGAAAATTAAAGAGGTATGAAAATACGTAGATTATCTTTCTATTCGATTATAGCATTCTAATCTTTCATTCTCTGACAGCATTTCGAATGTTGTCAAAGGCCATATAACATCCATGTTGATATTTTCTTGTTCTAAATAAGAATAAAGAAAAGAAAGCTTTAAATTGAATATATAACTGATACGATGAGAATTAATGTTTTAATAGATAGTTTAAATATTTTATACAGCATATATAACACAAATGTCACAATTTGTCCGTTGAATGAGAACAAAACATGTTCAATCTAATGTCCACCATTGTCTTCTACCATTTTTAGTCGTAAAATAGCATTGTCAATGGTTTAATGTAATATATGCGTCAGCACGTTACGTATATGCATTACTATGCTGTTTTTAAGACTGAAAAGAGTTTTTATATTATCACGGTATATCATGTATTTCATATGTCTCAGAGTAAAAAATCGTATGGTCTCAAATCTGGGAATCATACAGTCCAAGCAGTTAAAAATTGACGGCTGATGATTCTGTTACCAGAAAAGTGGCTCCTGAGCACTTGTTTCACACAATCGATTAGGTGTGGAGGAGAACCATCTTACGTACACACTTTTGTTGTAACCCTTGCAGAGTCGGAATGATGGAATTCTCCAATAAGGATACTTAAGTTCACAGAACGGTTACAAGACTTACGGCACTGAGTTCTTGAAAAAAAAAGTAGTCCCAAAATGAATAAAGCAGTCACACCGAACTCTGTCGTGACTTTAAAAGACTGTAACGAATTTGAAGATACCCATATGGATTTTCTGAAGCCCAAATAAGGCATTTATGCTTGTTAAACTACCCTTTCTAAAGAAAAGTCGACTTCATCTATCAAGGGAATATTCTATATTCATTCATTTTTGAGTTTGTAGCCAGTAAGTACCTCCAATTCAAGTGCTTCTGGCACACTAAAAACAGCAGGTAGCCTCTACCTTGATGAAGGGCCAATGATCTGATTGCTTGAACTTTTAAAATCATGTATTGTAGTCCCTTAACAGTATGTGTATTTCATTCATTTTGGAGTCCCTTAACAGTATTGTAACTTCCATGTGTTGTAGTCCCTTAACAGTAAGTGGATTTCATTCATTTTGCTTGAAATTTTAAAATCCTGTATTGCAGTCCCTTAACAGTATGTGGATTTCATTCATTTTGGAGTCCCTTAACAGTATTGTAACTTCCATGTATTGTAGTCCCTTAACAGTATGTGGATTTCATTCATTTTGGAGTTTGTAGCCAGTAAGTACCTCCAATTCAAAAGCTTCTCGCACACTAAAAACAGCAGGTAAGAGATTCAGCAAAAGTCACAGTTTATAAGAAAAATAATATATACAAATTTTAAAGAATCTTCAGTAGAGTGGAACAAGGTTATTTTACAGCTTGTGCATTGCTCCGAACTCTAGTGCTGCTCTTAAACGGTGTTATCCTATCCTCCTCCTATTGTGTCGCTACGTCATCGAATACCAGTGCATCAACCGCTTTTGATTACCATGCCTCTACCTTGATGAAGGGCCAATGATCTGATTGCTTGAAATTTTAAAATCATGTATTGTTGTTCCTTAACAGTATGTGGACCTTTTCATAACCCCTTCAAAGGACGAAAAATCTGCAGTGTAACCATAATGGAGTCAACATTTTGGTAAAAAGATTTTACAGATAAAGCGCGCTCAGTCAAATTCATCTTCGTTAGTGTATAAACAATTATGACTTCGGTTCTGCAATAGAAGCTTTAAAAAGTATGATCATCTGCGCATGTACACGGTTAATTGGGATACGAATACAGCATATGGTGATCTTGTAGCTTGGAAATCCCTCTGTGTTGGTGCTTTTTTTTTTAAACTAGACTTCTATTTCTTGATATAGTAAAGATTCTCATTATCAACTTAGTACACTCCTCGAATTTTATCACTTTCTGATGTTTCTGCTGTAGCCTTTTGGAAATGCATTGTTTCATTTAGAACACCTTCTATTATAACTCCAGTCTCTTATAGAATATTTAATTTTATTTACCAAATTGGAATTATTATACACACACACACACACATATATATATATATATATATATATATATATATATATATATATCACAAACTAAGATATAACAACAACAAAAAATTAAATATCCTGATGATAATGAAATTTAAACTATATACAGTAGAACCTCCATAAGTTGACCACCCAAGGGACTGTAACTAAGTGGTCAGGATACGGAGGTAGTCAACTTATGGAATTTTTAGAAAATATTTAGTACAATATTAGAAAACATTTTGTAAACTTTTTTAGTGTTTTTTTAGGAAAAATTTAGAAAAAAATTAGCACTTACTCATTTTTATTTTTACCGAAGGTACAGCACATTTTTACAATTTTTGAAAGAATAATTCAATTTTTGTTTGAGTCCTCTTTTTGTTCATTAGGTAACTCCAAAAAGCACTTTCACAATTTACAAGTTCATTAAGCATGATTGGGCATTTTTCTGCAGCGAAATCTTTAAGTTGCTCCACTATGCGCTTTACATCGTCTTCCTTTAGAGTTGGGTACTTTTCAGCTTCGTCGTCACTTGGATCATCATCCTCTTCGCCAATCATTTCTTGTACCTTAGAGTCCTCGCTGTGCTTAGTTGCAGAGAGTATCTCATTGAAGATTGCCTCTGGATCTGGTTCAACACATGTTACCAACTCATCGCCCATGGTAATATAATCTTCAAAATCAACTCCATTAAAAACTGGCAAAGGAGATAGATAGGAAGCTCATCCTCTTGCATCGATGTTGTAGCTGTAACAAATCCAGTTTTATTGAAGCAGTTCTTAATCGTGGTTTACATAACTTTATTTCAAGCATAATTAATCCAATGAACAGCATTCAAACATTTACTGATGCAGCTTTTGACGATGCCAATGCAGAAGGACCACAGTTTTGTGCTTTCATGATCACCCATTCCAGAAGTTGAGCTCTGTAGTGCACTTTGAAGGACTGAATAATGCCTTGATCTAAAGGTTGGGTTTTTGAAGATGTGTTTGGAGGCAAAAATTTTAGCTTCACATTTGTGAGATTATTCACTTTCGGGTGGCTGGGGCATTTGTCCACGGTAAGTAGAATAGACCACTTATCTTTCCTCATTTTTGCGTCAATTCCTCTAACCCACTCTTCGAACAAAGCACTGGTCATCCAACCGGATCTATTCGCTCTCCAAGAAAACAGGAAGGTCTTCAGGTTTTACATTTTTAAATGCACGAGGTTTTGCGGATTTGACGATCACCGTAGGCTTAAATTTTTCCCCAGTCATACTAGCACATAGAAGAACAGTAAAACGCTGTTTTGTAAGTTTTTCTCTTTTGCAAGTGTCACCCTTCATTACTAGACTTCCATCAGGCATTGCTTTAAAGAAGAGACCGCACTCATCAACATTAAAGATGTCCTCATCTTTAAAACCTTTAGTAAACTCTGGGAATTAATTTTTCAATAAGCTTTTCCACCTCTTCAGCTGAAACATCATTCGATTCCCCACACAAAACTTTTTGAGAAATCTCGTACCGTAGTTTAAATTTTTCAAGCCAACCTGCTGACGCTTAGAAGTCCTCTATTTTGAATACTTTTGCAAATATTTTGCTACTTCCTGAAGCATAGGTCCCGACATTCTTGCATTGATTGATCTCATATCTTAATACCAACGAAACGTGGGTTCGTTCACAGCGTCGAGACCCGTTTTTCTGCGGGGTTTTTTTTATTCCCTCGTTTTTGAAAGAGTATCTTTCCAGATATTCTTCCTTGCGTTTTAAAATGTTGCTCACAGTTGTCTTACTCGCACTGAATTTTTCCGCTGTTTTTCTTTGGGTGCTGTTTTCCAGAAAATTAAGAAGATCCACTTTCTCCTTTAATTTAAGTTCTTTTAGAGCTTTTCTTTGTGCCATTTTTAATGAAAATTCGCTAATAAACGACCGGTACTGTCACGACGCGAAATCCAGAAAAAAAGAACGGAATATGTTTCACATATGAGCGATACATGTTACTTTCCAATTCTGCGTATAGCTACACCGCTACGCACATCCCCCGCTCCCTTGACATTTTTCGACAGATTCCAGGAATTCTGGAATTTCCCTCCCATTGTATGATATTGAAAGTGAACAATGAAAGGAGCACAACAAGAGGGGCGAGTGTTGCTCAGATAAGCCGAATGACTGATAAAGAAATTCCTGGAAACCAGATGGAGAACAAACGGAGGAAAAAGCATATTCAGAAAATATCAGTGGTCAAGTTACAGAGAGTAAAATCTACTAAAAAGTGGTCAACATACAATTTACAGAGGTGGTCAACATAGAGAGGTAAATCTCCATTGAAAATGCGTTGTGACCATTCAAACTAATACATTTTGGTCAACATAGAGAGGTGGTCAACGTAGAGAGATGGTCAACTTTGGAGGTTTTACTGCATATCGAAATTTTTGAATAGTATCAGGAACAATGTTTTAAATAGGTCTTCAGTTACAAAATTTAAAATAATTTAACAGGGGTATTTTTTTTTTAACTCGTCAGAGGTAACATATAAAGAAGTTATTCGAGAAAATATTTTAAAGATGTCTTCAGGGAACTTTTAAAACAGATATCAGAAATAAGGTTTTAGAGATATTATCACATTTAAAAAAAAATCTCTTTATACATAAACATTTTAAAAAGTTATCAGTTTAAGGAAACCTTCAGAGTAGACTTTTAAAGAAGTTGTCTGAGATAATTTTTTAGAAACGTCCTCAAAGATAAACTTTTAAAAAGATTTATCAGAGTTCTTTAGAGATAAATTTCTTAAAAGTCTACAGAGATAAACTTTTAAAAAGAGTTATCGGAGATCTTCAAAAAAGAATTTTTTTAAGTAAGAAGAGATAAACCTACCAAGAAGTTATCAATGACCAAACTTTTAAAGTAATATTCATTCTCCTATAACAACAAATATTAAAGAACTCAGAAAGGTTTACGAAAATTTATTATCCCTATCAAATATTTTACAGTAAATTTTAAAGAGGTAATGCGTGATGAAACATTTTACGATCCTTCAGCAGTCATCGGTATCCGTAATGGGCACCGTGTAATTCAAGAGTCAACATTTTTGCTGTTTTTACTGTCGTAATTTATTTTGTTTCTATGCTTTACTTTGGAATCACACCTTGTAAAATTAATTAAAGAAGATATCAGAAAATTTAATCGCGAAAATTTAATTTTCTTCACAAAAACATTTAAAAATGGTGGTGAGTGATGAAACATTACACAATCTTTTAGCAGTCATCGGAATCCCTAACAATCACAGAAAACAAAGAGTCTCAATTTTCGCTATCTTTACAGTAGTGCTTTATTTAGTTTCAGTAATTCACTATTTTGTAGCATCTTGCGTATACATGGTACACTCACAATTCAAAATTGGTTTTCCGAATTTTTTCTTAGCCATAGTTTCTATGCTTATCTGGTGTTCTTTATTATTAAAAAGGAAAAAAATGTCAACCATCATTCACAAAATATATAAATATCGCAAGCGATATAATATAGAGAGCAATACTTCAACTTTTTTTCGCATTCTTCTAGTCATCTTACCTTTAGAGCTTTTTACATTGTCACAAATGCGACACTTTGATTCAGACGTAGCATTTAAATTCTGGACTCTGAATTTCATAATTCGAAAGGGAAATTCGGAGATCAGCTTAAAAATCGTAATAAATTTAGTCTATTTTGTGGTATTCTCATTCCCTGTTTTGATTACATTTATGCTCAGCGTGATACTGTATAAGTGCGCTGACACTTTACAGTTTTACAATACAATACTTCGTTCTCATTTATGCACCGAAAACACTTATCAAAATATTAGTTACTTTTCAGATTTTCTCAATATGACGAAAATTGTGCGTAAAATAATCAATATTATGAACTTTACTTTATGTTTTATTATTGTTTACACCTTATCTCTTATTTTTGTGTTATTATATGAATTAATACAGTATAAGGATGTCTTCCTTAATGTCACAATTTTTGCAAATGTCGCTTTCACCTTTCTTTCCAGTGTAACAATGTTGGTGATGTTATCAGTTTCCAGTTCAATGCTTCCTGAAAAATTATCTAAAATAAGACTGACTGCTCGCGATAAAATTAATGAGCATGTGTTTAGTCTTACTTCCTCCATTCCACAAAGCACACTTTTGTGCCTGAGAAGGATAGAATCTGAAGAAACAATTTATGTGTCTGTTTGTGGTATGTTTCACTTAAGAAAATCTTTCATTTTGACAACAATTGGGATAATATTCACCTATGATTTACTAATTATAAATGCTGTTGTAGATCAGTACAGTAATACGATTTAAGAAATAATTATTATGAAGTTGTCCCTGTCCAAGAATAGTCGTAATTGCACAATTCTAGGACTTCAAATATTCTGGAAAAACTCTCTGTAATATGATCGGCTTCTCATGAAAAAATTAATGGGCTTAGTCAGCTGATTCCACAAAATTCTGTTCCTAGTTGAGTTTAGAAACCGAAAAAAAATACTTTACATATGTATTTCCTGTGTGTTTCAATTAACAAAAGCTTCTTAATGATAGTAACTGGTTTAATATTCACATATGATTTACTTATTATAAATGCTGTTAATTATCAATAATTTGCAAAAAAAATGATTAATTATTGTGAATTTAATGCTGTTTAACCCTCTAAACGGCTTTATTTTCGTTTCCCAAAACAACTTTAATTAGCTGTATATAAAAATATTTTAAACAGTATGAAGTTTTAAGGTATACGAGTATCTTAGATAAATGTGTACGGAAATCATGTTAGCACCCAACTGCGATAGAAAATTAAAATTATACAATTTTATGAGAATGAAAATACTTTAAAAACCACAAAACTCCAGAAGATTGACATTTACTAAAAAATCTGTTATGGATCAGTACAATAATGGTGTTTGAAAAAGATTTAGTGAATCATTTTGAACTCAATGCTGTTTAACCCGTGTAAGCGGCTGTTCCGTATTTTTTCGTTTCACGAAAACAACTTTAATTATCTGTTGACAAAAATCTTTTAAGCAGAAAAATATTTTAAGTTATATGTTAGAAAAAATATACATCAAAGGCTTGTTAGCCCTAAACAGTGAAAAAAAAATATTAATTATCCTGAGTTGATTACGAGAATGGAAATGCAATAAAATCTTCAGATGTTCAGAAAAAATAGATTTACTTATAAATTCTGTTATGGATTAGTACAATAATGGTGTTTGTAAAATATTTGGTTAATTATACTGAACTTAATGCTGTTTAATACTGTAAGTAACTGTCCCATATTTTTCTGTTTTCCCACCCAAAAAAAATTTAATTAGCTATAGACAAATATATTTTAAACAGAATAAAGTTTTAAGCTAATATGTTAGATAAAGGAATACATGAAAATCATATTAGCACCAAACTGTAAAAGAAATTTTAAATTATCTTGAGTTTAATTAGAGGTTTAGTCGATAGGGATGTACTTAACTATATATAATTCTTACTGATGTCAATTTCTGTTCTATTTCGGGCATATCAAATGTTTGCTTACTAAAAAATTTATAATCATGTGTTTGGTCTTACTTCAGTGTTTTCACAAAATGTTCTTTAATATCGCAGGACAGAGAAAGAAAAAACAATTTTGATATCTGTTTGCGTTATATTAACATCATTCATTTAACGAAATATTTTATTTATAAAAAATTGAAATAATATTTATTCACTTAAGATATACTGATCATAAATACTGTTCTGAATTGGTGGAATAATTCTGATGAGATTATGTGAATACGTTTCTGACATGCACTATTTTTAGTTACAGAGTAGCTGTTATTTAAATCAGCAAAAATAGCAAGAGCGAATACAAAACAACTTAGATAATGTTTTTTAAAATATTTTCTCGGAACAAAAATCATTGTACTCAGTTTTTCAATTTTTACGTATTAGTTAGTGAATGTTTGCTATTACTTTCATTTATTGAGAAAGTGTTGTTACAAAAAATTACAGGTCATTCCGGTTATGAAATATTTCTTATTTTAAATGTTTTTTTAGTAATTTTTTATTTCTATCGAGATTTAGATGTAGAGATGGATAAATGTAGATGTAGATATACATGTAGTTCTAAATGTAGCTGTAGAAGAAGATGTATGCGTATATGTGTAGAATATAGATGCAGATGTTGTAGACATAAATGCCGTTACGCACCTATAGATGTAGAATAGATGACTAGGTATAAATGTAGATAAGTAAGTTTAGATGTGTAGATATTGATACTATAGTTGAGGATATTGATGTAGATGTAGTTGACTAGATGTAGATGAAAATGAACAAGTGCAGATTATGTGGATGATTATGTCAGTATATAGATAGATGAGTAAATGTAGATATAGACGTACAGGCAGATGTAGATATAGCTGTAGGTGTGTGAATATAAATGCCTATGCTGTAAATATAAATGTTGTTACGTGCCTATAGATGTAGAATAAGTGACTAGGTAGAGATGCAAGTGCATATGTAGATAAATAAGCACAGATGTGTGGATATAGATACTATAGTTGAGAATATTTATGTACATGTAGTTGACTAGATCTAGATAAGTAGATGTAGATGTGTAGATATTGATACTGTAGTTTCAGATATTGATGTAGATGTAGTTGACTAGATGTATATGAAAATTAGCAGCTACAGATATGTGGATGGAGATCTAAATTAGTAGATATGTATGTGAGTAAGTGTACGGTGTTTTCCTTATAACGCACGAAATTAGACTAAAGCTAAATTAACTTGCCAGATTTGACTAAAATAGAAACATTATCATTAAATAAACTAATTTTAAAAGTATATGTGTGAATAAATCTGTTCCGATTGCTTCTCAGGTGTGCACAACAAGATCAAGAGGAATTTTTGCTCCTTCAAAGAAAATTTTTGCCCCACCCTAAAAAAAGTTCTGGAATGGTTCCCCTTCATCAAAAATACTTCATTTAAGAAGCGTTGTCCTTTCAAACGTACTTTTTTTCACAGAAATGCAAAAAGACTAGTAAACTATTAGTTACGGCGATTGTTGTTTGAATAAACAATAAAGTACTTTTTAAGGTAATAAAATAATTAATATACAATGTATCTCAATAATTGGCTTGATTGCAAAAACTGATGAATAATCTTATTTCTCAAAAGAACGGGTTCTAAGATTCCGTGCTTAATCATTAGCAATCACAGTGAAGTATGCCAAGCACAGGAAAGCACGTAGACACGATTATGGATAACAGTATAGCAGTTAAAATCCAAAATTTCGAGTTTCAACGTGTAGTAAAAAGTAAATTAAAAGAAAGAGTCAATAAAGATTCGCTCTACATTATTTTAAAAATAATTGAGCGTTTGTTCCCAAAATAAGTAAAATTACGCACAAACACGTTTCGAGTTTAAATATGAAGTAAAAGTATATTTAAAGAAAAAGAAACAATACAAATTACTTTCATAAATATATATTAATAATTACTTATTTATTCACAAAATGGATAATTACAGACAACTTAATTTCGAGTTCGAATATAGAGTAAAAAGTAATTTTAAAAGGCGTGACTATAAAAGTCGGTTTCATATTTTTGGAAAATAATTACTTCTTTACCCTCAAAAAGAATAAAAAACATAACTACACGCAAATAAATTTCGAGTTCGAATACAGAATAAAAAATCATTTAAAAAGCAGTAAAATGGTTTCATATTTTCGAAAAATAATTTCTTGTTTACGTACAAAATTGATAAATAGACAGAATTACACACAAATAAATTTCTAGTTCGAATGTAGAATAAATATTAATTTAAACAGGAGTGACTATAGAAGTCAGATTTATATTTTTGAAAAAAAATTACTTGTTTACCCATAAAATGGATTAAAATACGCAATTACACATAAATAAATTCGAGTTCGAATATATATATATATATATATATAGACGTTGGATTGAGGAGGTGTGTGGCGGCGTTGTATGGAAAAATACGCATGGTTAATTTATATATTTAAAAAAAAAATGGGGGCATTTTGATTTACACAATTTTTTGATCATACACATTTTATAATGGACTGCGATGTGTTATTCTTATGTATATTAATTTAGTTAGATTTACTTATTCATTATTTAATTATTTTAAATGAATTTATATTCATTAATATTAAGAATGTATTTGATCTAATGATTTGGATTAATACCTTTGGTGGACAATATCATATCTACTTCTAATATAATGTTTACTTTTATACAGTGTTGATATAATATGTTTTAATTTTGTTTAGTGTTTTTATTTAATTTAACTTTGTTTAAAGCCACATTTTTGTGACTAATTCATTTCAATATTTACTCAATATTAATTTTAAATTCTTTGATTCTTAATTCAAATCTTTAGTATTTTAATTTAATTTATTTTAAATGATGTTGCATTTTTAGTACAGTTATTTAATCGTTGTTGACATTTAATGGTACATTTTTAGTGTTGCATTAATTATTAATTTTTCCATACTACTTTTTTATAACATAGTATTATTAATTTATACATCCGTTACTTAGATATTATTCAACTTTCTATTTATTAATTAATTTCATTTATTTATTATTTAACTAATGGCTATCATTAAGATAGTAATTTGGTTTAATTATTAAAAACTAATTTCCATCCATACTTTATATTTACTTTTACCACTAGAGGGCAGCACTATTTTAAGTTGTTTTTTATTATTAATTTTTCCATCTTAATACTTATTTATAACATAGTATTATACATTAATACATCCTTTAATGTAATTCGATTTTCTAATTATTAATTAATTTCATTTATTTATTATTTAACTAATTGATATCAATTAAGTTAGTAATTTGGTTGATTTATGAAACATTTATTTCCATCCTATTCCTTCGATTCAGATTATATCCACTTTTTTTTTTTACTAATAGATGGCAGCACTAATGTTCCTGTTTATTTTATAATCCATTATATTTTAACATTATTTCTGGCATCACTGCAAAGCAATTTATATTTCTAAGCAATTTTTATTTCTAAAATTGGCAACATGATATGATTTTTTATGCAATTCATTCCCCAGTCATGTTGGAATTTTCATGATGGTTCATGAACTGCAAGGTATCTTATTTATATCTCTATTCATCTTTATGGATTTTTTTATAAGTATAGTTTCTTTCCTTTTTTATATTGTATTTTATTTTTTATTTTATCACTGATTTGAATCATTGTATTTGAGATGTAGTCCCAATATCATATTTTTTAGCAATGTTTGGCTAATATGAAGATGAAACATCTCATTTTATTTGTGGTATTTAGGCAATTGGGACTTGATAATTCTGTCTAAATTCCACAAATTTCATTTCATTTAATTCATTTAATTCCATTGATTCAATTTTTATTTAATTTCTTATTCTTTCAATGTTTTTTTATTCCATATTAAGTGTGTTGGGGAATCTTTCATTGTCAACTAATTATTTCATACTTAATTATTTCATGGTTTAAGTTGGTGTTATGATAATGTTTCATTTATGGTTATATATATATATATATATTCATATATATATATATATATATATATATATATATGTTCATATATGAATATATATATATATATATTCATATATATATATATATATATATATATATATATAATGTTCATATATATATATATATATATAAGAAGAGGCAATGCAAGTTGGTCACACATTTCTAAAAATAATTACTTCTTTATTCAGGAGGTAGATAAATAAAAACAAATACGTGCACTAAACTACAAACTACACTTCAAATATAGCGTAAAAAGTATATTTTTAAAAAGACTAACGTAAAAGTTGGTTTTGTAATAATTATACTTGTTTATTCACGAAATAGCGATATAAATATTACTACACAGATATTGTATGACCAATCTCAAACTTGTCAAAAAATTCGTATTACGCATATGGTTATAAATGCCCGCAAAAATTTCAGATTCTTCGCCACAATATTGGCTTTTTTATAGATGAAATATGTAACATCTTGTTCTTGAAAAAAGTCACCTGCATAAAAGAAAGGATTAAACTTGATTTAATATTTCAAGTTTTTTATTTACTATTATTGAATTCTCTCAAATCAGTTACATTTCAACATTAAGTGAAAAAAAAAATGAATAAATTAGAGTTTTCTATATCATTCACTTTTTGGTTTGACGATAATAATTACATGTGTAAATAGCTTTAACCCTTTCAGGGGCAAGCAATTTTGTTCCTGTAATGTCGAACTCACACCAGTATTTACGAAAGAATTTACACTGTTAGAAATTTCCGTAAAATTCGGAGATTTGGCCGTTAATTTTTACGGCCATCTCCCTTTTTTGAGAAAAAAGTCCAGTGCCCGTTATTTGTAACAAAGTGCTGTAAAATTCGGAGAGTTGGCCGTATATTTAAACATCAGTGTCATTTTTCTGGAAAAAAGGGCAGAGGCCGTAATTTTTTCCTTCCGAAGAAAATATCTTTACCATGAGCACCTGCCATTGGCTGTTAGATATCATACGTCATCGCTACTACGTCGCGTCGAAGGAGGAAGGGTGGAAGGGAAGAATGCAAATGGCGACGTTCGCGTGCAGAATGTTTTTCAAGTATCGGTAATTTGGGTAAGTGTTTTATTGTATACTTTGTATAGTATTCTGATAATATATTTTAGTTTAATCATTTGTATCTTGTTTATATGTCAGTATAACAGTGTAAATAACTGCATTCCGGCCCTGATTATTACCAAATAGGCACGACAAGGACATTTGTTGTTGCACATGCTTTCCTTAGAAAATTTGGCTTCAGAAGTTAAGCGGGTCCTGATTGAATTATAGGGTAGATAGATGTACCAGTAATGCAGACGTTTTAATGTGAATGTTTGTTTATAAAAAAAAGATAACCAATTAAAATTTAGCTCTTATTATTTTTTGATAACTTTCACTTGCATGTTTTATAATCTGGATTATTGTTTACATTTTTAATCAAATCAATCAGGAAGCAGAAAATAATGTTTCAAAATTTCACTATCCAGTAATATATCCAGAAGTTTCGGCTAGTTTAACTGTTAAAAATAGTGGGGAAATAAATGAATGTATGAACTAATATTCGAAAACTTTTTTTTTTTTTACCCCGCTAGCCCTCCCTTCCCCCCCCCCCCCCCACTGTTTCAATAATTTGATAACTGTAATTCCCTGTCATTTAGTATTTTAAACCATTTATCTAAAATAATTAAAATATTGAACTTGTGATAATCACAATAATTAATTTAAACAGTGAATTATTATTACAAATATTTTTTTAATTATCAATATCCTAATTATTTAAATTTATTTGAAAATAACTTGTTTCATTAGTATGCTTTCATTAAATTCTGGTTCTAAATAATACAGCCCCCCCCCCCCCCCCCAACCCCACCTTTTTTTTTTTTTTCGTCATTGTTTCTTTTGACACATTTCTTTTATTAACCTTTTTTAAGTGCATAGCTTCCAACTCCCCCCCCCCCCCCCCCCCCTTTTTTTTTTTTGGTACTTTTCGGTTAGCCGGGTGCCAGTGATATATGTACATGTATAAATATATATGTATACACAGGTATATATATTCATACATGCAGGGGTGGGGAAATACATGTTTTTACTCGAAACTGGCGAGTGGATTTATTGACAAGGCGAATGTTTAGGAAATCTTTGAAAAATAGCAGACTATAGAAGATATGACAAAAACTTTATTTTTTTTTTAGTTCACTATATTTTGTAACTTTCAAATTTACTGTGATATAAGCATGGTATTTACTATGTTCAATCCTATACTAAACTTTTCTCTGTTGTAGGGTAGATGTGCCAGTAATGGTCCGCCTTCCAGTAATGGGCCACCTTCAACATTTTTGGTTTATAAAAAAATAACCAATACAAATTCAGCTTTTTTTATTTCATTAATATGCTTTCTTTAAATTCTAGTTTTAAATACAATCATAATATCAGTTACTTTTTGTAGGGTGTCCATTACTGGAATTTAGGGCGTTTTGATTTATTTCTGTTATTTACAATTAAATTTTGATTCACATTGGGAAATGTGACTATGAGCATGGTTAAATATTGTTGGTAGATTAATATAATATTAAAAAATGTGGAATATAACAATTATAACTATTAATTTAAAAATAATTTTTAAAGAAATTCCCTAAGGGTGTCCATTACTGGCATATCTACCCTATATATTTCTTAATTTTATCGAAAAAAATATGAAAATGCATTGTAGCAGTGTAATTGACTATTTTTGAAGTCATGTACTACATTGTTATAACAATTTTCAATTCTATTCTGGCTGGTAAAATAAGTCTTTGGCTGGTAAGATTTTCTGAAAATTCCCCACCCCTGCATACATGTATATGTGTAGATCAGTGTTCAAAATTAGCAGTCGTTAGTTGTCAAATGAGACTACATTATAGCATTTGACGACAACAAAATTATTCCTGGGCATCAAATTTGACGCCTAGCTTTTTATAACATTTATTTTTTGCTTAACTTAGTCAATCACCCTCTTTTGAAAATCTGGTCTCGAACCAAACATAAACTATAATGTGAGACAGTTTAGCAGAGATTTTTAGCAAAGTGTACAAATCCAAATGAATATATTAATTTATACAAACTTCTAAACTTTATATTGAACTTGCCATTTAGCACTGCTGAATGTGAAAAGGGATTTATTTAGTCAGTTTAATTTACTAAAAAATAATACACGTAACCATTTATCCACTGATACTGTTAATGATTTATTGGTGGTAAAACTTAGACCCAATTTAGCAGATTTTTATCCAGGTAAAGCTATAAATCCCTGAGAAATAATATAGCTGAAGGACAGTTAGACATCCTGATTTTAGTATCTACCTTTAATTAATTACTTAAAATTAGTGGGTATTGTTTGAGTTTCACCTTTGCAATCTATATGCAGTCAAGCATTGTTAGCATTAAATCGCTTAATATGAATTTTTGCTGAACATGAATTAATAATGCAGTCCCAACAGATAAGATGTACTATATTATTTTTACGGTTAACACACACAAAATGTGGTCCTTTAGATTTCATTTTAACAATATTTCTCTAATTATATTATATGTATAGTTTTTAAGTCTAATTATCAACACTGGGTAACATTTTTTTAGGTTTAATTTTTTTTTTTTTTTTTTTTTTTAACATGGTTAAGTGCATTTTTCTATTAATTTCTAAATGTAGTAGTAATTGTAAATGTGTTATCAGTTTTACAGTTGCTTCAATTATTATAATATTGCAGATTCAATAATTTAAATAAAAACAAAATATTCATGCTTTTCTATAAAGTAGCATATAATGATACAGTTATGTGAATTTTAGAAATTGCAACTAGAAATTTTCATTTGACGCCTAAGATATTTACAGTAGGTGTCATTTGACGTCTACCTTTCATGTCCCAATTTCTGTCACCGGTGTAGATATATGTATGTATGTGGCTGAATTTTGGCCAGTGACAGAGTATAAGTAGTAATGTCAGCTGCACTCTGAATAAAGGAATGTCTAGCTCATTGTTGTTTAGATATGAATAGTGGAAATTTCCAGCACTTATCGTGATTCACAGAAATCAAAGTAACTATCTTAAAAATATAGTTAAAATATCTTCAATATTATTAAAGTAACAAACGTAAATTCAAATTTGACCTGCAGTGAGATGCATTTTATTTTTGATTGAAAATAAGTGTGTTCTGACTCTGGTTTCCTGAACAAAAATTGTCTGTCTTGATGTCTATTATCACCTGAGAAAGTTTTTTTTTTCCATTTTGTTTAGAAACATGATGTTTGTAAAAAAGCAAGAAACATATTATTTACTAGACAGACAATAATCATGAACTTGCATTTATTTGTACATCATTAATTCCTATGAAGGTTATCATTAATGGTTTATTTTCTTAAATGATACTTTTCAAACCGAAATAGGTCGAATACCGAATATTTGGTGCATCCCTAATGAAAATAAATTTAAAAAAATGTGTTCATAATTAAACATGTCTTAGTTACAAAACATTTTTTTACTTTTCCTTATGTGCATAAAACATTTAGACAACCTCAGAACCCCTTTTGGTTGAGAAAAGGCCTTCAAGTATGGAAACTGTATTTTTGAGATTCTTAAAAACACATTTTACTTACTCATCATACGTAGTATAGGGTAAGTCTTGTAATCGTTTTGAAAATCGAAAAAAAAAAATTGACTGATTTACACGTTTCAGACACTAGAGAATCCGAAAAACATATTTTTAGAAAAAAAAAATTGCCGTTCGTTTGTCTGTGTGTGTCTGTAAACGCTCTATCTCCCGAACAAATTGAGATAGAGAGCGCGTCCAGTAGACCTAACCAAAGTGACCAATGTGACCGGTTACTTACCGGGGCGGTAAGTGACCGGTTCCTAACCGGTCGACAGACCTACTGAACGAAAGAGGTATTATTTACTTGTAGCGCCATCTGTATTACATCATCGTAACTACATCTGTATCACATCATCGTAAATTTCAATATGTAACCGATCACGTGACCCAACTAACCGAGATTTTTCTTCGGTTAGTTCGGTCCCTTACCGGTCACTTCGGTTACTTCCACTGAACGACGCTGGTTGCGTACCGGTTAGCAGCACTGAACGCTTCGGTAACTAACCGAACTTACCGGTTACGTACCGGTGACAGTACTGGACGCGCCCTGGGACTTGAAATTTGGTATGTACTTAGTATGTGATAATGGGAAGAAGCTTATTGAATTTCAGTAACCTCGATTAACCGGAACTATTTTTTTCGAACTCTCGAAATATTCATTCTGATAAAAGGTATATAAAAAATTTCGAAATTGGTTATTTTAAGGCGTGAATATAAAAGACAATAAAAAAACATAAATTTTGCATAAAGAATGAAGTCTATCGGATAATGAGTTGCCGAGATATTTGTAATCCTATTTCCCACACTCTTCCATTTTTCATGACCCTGTATTTCATTTCAATTCAAAAATATAATTTAATTGGAAATGAGACGCTTAATCCGACGCAGTAAACCGTTCGTTAATATGATTATCATTTTAGGAGTTATAAGGATATTTCTTTTACGCAATTCAGCAATAGAGCATTTAAAGTTTAGGACGTCATCAAGCCACGATTTTATTCAAATTGCAATGCATTTTATAACTAGTTTACACATTTTTATTTTCATATTTTATATTATACATATCCATGATGGGTAAGTAATACTATGGCCCCCAACGACTAGTTTTATTTTAAAAACATTTTTAAATTTTAAAAGTCATAGCATTCGTTTGATGCGACGATTCAATAACTGTATAATTTTTTAAGCCTTAACATGAGACACGATTTTTTATTAGTTGTAAATATCGATTTTGAATAATATTTTTCTTTTATCTCTTAGTTTTAAGTAGTCTGCTTAGAAAGCTATATAGTAAAATTTTTTTTCAAAGAAAGGCCCATTTACATATTTAATACATAAACAAATAATACCTCAAAGGCACCTTTTTGACTGAGAGGCAATAAGGGTGCTGTTTTTCGCTGTTTCTACTTATTACATTTTAGAATGCAAACATTTTGTTCATACATTCAGTTTTGTCAGTGTTTTAAAAAATATACCATACTTTTTTTTAAAGTTTTGAATATTATAAAATATTTGAAATTTTGTTAAAACAGGCATAGTATTATTATTTTTTTTCTTTTTATGAAGAAATGCACTAATGATAAAAGTTTTTCAATTTTAGCCTGTGTAGTTCTAAAGTAACAGTGCGTGTAAACTCAAAATTTGCTAAATTGAGAAAACTCATTTTAAAGATTTAATATTCATTCGCCTTCAAAAATACTCCTATTTACTTGTTCATAAGTAAAATGCTTTACATGCATATGCAAGAGCTTCTTTTTCATCTTGGGGGGGGGGGGGGGTGGCAATTAGACCTTGTAAAACAAACATGATTTTTTTTTTCTGACACAATTTGTTGTTTATCGAACATTATGAAGTGCAGCGCACATGTTGCAAACTCTTGGTTCATCAACAAATCAACTAATTTTATGTTTAAAGTTATTGTGTTTGTTCATTCATATTTAAATCTCTTCATTCTTGCAGGAAAACAAGCCTGGTGGATATATATGAAGAGGCACTAGTTACATGAAGAGGCATCATTCATTGCATGTATTGGTAAGTTCTTCTTTACTTATTAATGTTATTAATATTTGTAGTTATGTTGCAATGAATAACAATTAACAGTGATTTTTGCATTTTTTATGAATTTGTTTACATGCAACTTTTAGTTTTTTTTTTTTTTTTTGCTTCCCACGGCCATATTTTGACATTCATATAAAAAATTCGGTTTCATTCTTTTAGCCTAATATAGTAAATTTTGTAAAATTTTTATTTTTTTCTTCCGTCGTGCGACAATTTATTGCTGTTTACAATGTTTTAGCCCACTATAATAAATTTTGCTCTCTGCAATTTTAGAATTTCTAGCTTTTTGCTTTGTGGTGATTTTTACACATTAGTAAAAGGAATCCAATTTTAATATTTTAATCGATAAAATGTTTATTTTCAGAAAAGTTTATTCAAAATTCGTACAACTTTTTTTTTTTTTTTTTTTTTTTTTTTTTGCGAATTTTTTGATGAGATTGATTTTTAGATATTTTTCATGTTTTGCGGTAATTTTTTTACATTCATAAAAAGAATTTGATTTCAAACTTTTAATGTGAAATAGTAAAATTTCTCCTCTGAATTTTTTTTAAAGTTTTTAGCATTTTTTTCTTTTAAGGGAGGCATTTCGCTATAAGTTTCGTAAAAAAATGCTGATTAAGGAAACGTCCGGATTTTGAAAAATGCTGTATTTGAGACTTTGCACTGTACAAACTGTTTTGTCAAAACGGTTTATTGCATTTTCTAAAAAGATTTGTATGTGATTAATATGTAAATAAATAAAAATGTTCTCAAATCAAAAAAGTCAACTTTGACCAAAAGTTGTAATTCATTTTTGCTTGGAAATACATGAAATTAGCAGGTGTTGTTATTAAAAAATTATGTGATTGAAAGACTTTTTCCATTTTTTGGTGAATACAAAAGATCTTTCAGAAAATACTGTCAAAATTGACATTTTGAACTGAATTTTCAGACAAAAAGAGTAGGAGGCAGGAGAGAACAGGTTAGCACATGACCCCAAAATCACTTATAACTCAATAAATAATTTATCAAAAAATGGAAAACGTTTTTAGATTCTAAATCACTTCCATAGTCAGCCCAGCGAATTTTGTACCATCATGTTTAAAAATGAGTCAGTAAATGTGTCAGAAAGTTTCATGCTTGTTGATGAAAGATTTAAATGTTAATTCTTTAATTTTTACATCCTACCATTTATTAATGATTTAATAATTTTATCCAACGTATAAGATAGGGCTTGAAGAAAATTGGGGAAAACTGTACAGTTTACATATATTAACTGTTAAGTTGTAATGTGATTGTTCTTATGCAAATATAATTGTTTGATTTTTGTTTGTAGTTCACAACTGCAATTATACTTTTATTTCCTTTCTTCTAGGAAATCCTTTTGAGCTGGCTCCTGTATACCCTGTATTTGTTGAGAAGGAGCCGTTTGAAGCCAGTATCCCGTTATAGGCAGTTCTCGTGTGGTTCTCATTTAAAATGTCCTAAAGAATGCTGTACTATACAGGAATTTATTCAGAGGTATTATATATTATATATATATACATACTACTTGGAATTTGTGTATGCATTCATTTATTTCTTCTATTATATATTGTGGAGTTCTGGTAGTTTTCTTTATCACTTGGTTTATTTTTATGTATGTGTCAGGGATGAGATTTCATAAATGTTTATTGGGCAATTTGCCAACAAAAACTAGAAAAAAGGGCTGGATTTGATAAATATACTAAAATAATATAATTTTGTGTACATTATAATTGAGACTTAAATCAGAATATTAATTGGATATTTCATTAATATTATTTTGATTAATTAAATAATTTTCATTGATAATAGCAATCGAAAAATAAGTACAACATAATCAATTTTGTAAATAAATTTGTGTGATGGAGACATGAAGTAAAAATCCCCCCCCCCCTCAAATTAATGTAGTAATGTTGCCTTTGAAAGTAATATATATATATATATATATATATATATATATATATATATATATATATATATATATAACTTAATTCAACAGTTTCTACATTTAAGAAACATATAATTAAAAACAACATTAATAGTACATAAACATTTGTCAAATCAATCTTCATTTTATTTTTATTTGAGCCTCTAGGTATAACTTTTACAAATAATTTATTACTACAAAAATCTTTACAACAAAAACTTTAAAATCCTGATAACTTTTTTAAAGAGTTATTTGAAAAAAAAAAAGGATCTAGTTAGGTTATGGTTAGGTTATAATTAAGTTATGGTTATGGCACATTTGTGTTATGGTTAGGTTTTTTACCGCAGGATGAACATTATTCATATTTTGATTTTAAAAATATACTTTTATTTTATACAATAGCACCAAAATTTTAATACTGTATGCTAAACTTTCAGCTAATGATCGAGTATCGATTTGATCCACATTTAGTCAGATTTAGGGATGATATATAATCAGTTTGAAAATTAAAAAAATTCACTTAGGATTTCGATGTGAAATAAAATTTAAATGTATAACAGTGATTTTTAGTTAAATATCAATATTTCACTAGATTATTTTTAACACAATTATTTCAAATTGGTAAAGCAGTAATACAAGTTGTAATTTTCCAACTGGATGAAAAATGTCCGGGCCAGGATTCGAACCTGGGATCTCTTGGATGAAGCCGCAATGCTCTACCAACTGAGCTATCCCGGTTGAATCTGGAGGGCCTAATTCATCCAGTTAACCTTCCAGTTCGCCATCGTGAAACGTTGATATATTTTTTTTAAAGATTAAGACCAAAACACATAACAAACATTATTGTTATCTTTTAATAAGATTTCAGAATGATCTGTTTAACACAGCAAACTATTAAATATATTCGAATAGCAATGTTATTCGTAACAGTTTTAACCTGATAATTTTATTTCACATAGACTGTGATTTAAATATATATATATATAAACAAATATTTGAAGTGTGTTTTGATTTTTATAGTGCAAAATATTCTCACAAATTCAGATTTTCTTTCATATGTACTTTTGTCTGGCAGAATCAAAATAAGAAATATTGTTTTTCTGGCATTCCCCGCTATCATGATTGCTTAGCTTATACATATTTTGGTACTTTTCGGTTAGCCGGGCGGCAGTGATATATACATATACATATATTTACATGCATATATGTATGTATATGCAGATAGATATGTGTTTATATATTTATGTATGTACATATATCACTGGTGCCCGGCTAACCGAAAAGTACCCATATTTTTTTTTCTTGCTGGTTGCTACTAAATAGCTGAATTGCGTAACAAAATTAGTAAATAGAACATTATTTTCGTGGGGAAAAAATATATATACACACACTCATATATATAGCAATCTTTCTCTTTTTTTCTTTTTTTTTATTACTATCTTTACCTTCCCAATTTTTTTTAAACTTCATTCTAAGCACCACTTTATCTTATAAAAGCAAATTTTGTGTTGTGAGAACAGTCTATGCAGGTTTTTTTTTTCTTTTTTTTTGGGGGGGGGGGGGGGGGTGGTAAATCCTTTTGCTGAAGTTTTCCTCTCTGGTGAACTTGTTTGTTTACAAATTACACATTTTAAAACATCACAAAATAACAAATACATAATAATTAGTCAGTTTTTATGGAATAGAATTTTGTGAAGTGGCCCATTTTATCAAATTGATTTTTGTGAACCGGTTCACTGTATCAAATTGATTTTTGTGAAGAGGCCCATTTTATCAAATTGATTTTTGTGAAGAGGCCCATTTTATCAAATTGATTTTTGTGAAGAGGCCCATTTTATCAAATTGATTTTCGTGAAGAGGTCCATTTTATCAAATTGATTTTCGTGAAGAGGTCCATTTTATCAAATTGATTTTTGTGAAGAGGCCCATTTTATCAAATTGATTTTTGTGAAGAGGCCCATTTTATCAAATTGATTTTTGTGAAGGGGCCTTAAATAGGCCCCAAATTTTCCTGGATCGACCCCTGCTTATTCTTGCTTGTTACTGAAAAGATTTTCTTTTCTTTGAGTCATTCTGCATTTGTGACTGTTGCTCATATATGAAGGTACAAACAGGGTTTGTATGGCTCCTGGAATTTTGCAACCAGAAAATTCTTTGATATCAGTATTTTGTTACAGGAAATATCTCCTTAAAAGAAGACAAAGTTTCGCGAGTTTAATCTAGATTTCTTTTTCTATAAAGAAAATACTGGTGAAACTCCTGGAAAATTTCCTCATCCGTACGAACCCTGTACAAAGTGTATGAGTAGTTTTAGTCATACGTGTAGAGTTTTGAAAATTATTGGTAGATTATAGTCTTAAATATATTTTTTTTACACTAATACGCGTGTATCTGTGCATAATAGAAAATGCTTACCAATTTGATGTTGCTTTTTAGATTTTCTTTTAAAGAAATTAAACAGTTTCATCTTATTAATGAACTCACAAGAGTTAATTAAAAAGGTAAGACAATGCAAAAATTTGAATGTATAGCACCATTTATTAAAATGATATACTCTACATTATTCCCAAATCATTTGTAATAAAAATACAACAAAAATTGGCTTAAAATGTCTTTTTTGGAATATGAATTTTTTAAATCTTATTTTTGTATTTTAAAAGGCTTTTTCGCTACTAAAGTTAAACTGCTTAGCATTTTAATTTAAATATTGAACCAAAAGGGAAAGAATCTCGTACTGTTGTTTATTTCTAACAAAAGAAGAAAAAAAAGATATCTGCTACAAAAAGACACATTAAAAGTTTCATAAAATATTAAAGCAAAAAACTAAACTTTTTTCATATACTTGAGGAAAAGAGTGTTTGTTCACTTATAGCAATTGGTGAGGTTCGAATCTGATGAGTTCATACAACTTGAGGCCTATGCTTATAGTTGTTCACTTTTTTTATACATATATATATAAGTTTAGAAACACAATTTGCCATAAATAAAAATAATTAAAAATTTAATAAATTAATACATTGTATTTTGCAATATTCACTTTATGATGGAAATTTTAACAATGAGTTAGAGTAATAAATGTATAATATGGCCTTAGAATCTTATGCCGAATGTACTGCTGGATAATCACAATATCCGGCTACTGCCAAAGCTCATTCTCACATTTCCAGCTTTTCTTAAAATGAATCAGATATATAAAATTTCGGATTTTTTTTTTTTTTTTTTTTAATATAGGGATTGACAGTATGTTGTAATCTTTTAAGTGTAACATACTGAGTTAAAATTACTTTTTCCATAAACAAATCTGAAAGTCATGTACCTCTTATACTCAAAGCAGTCACTTAATTTAAGAGCTCTGTTTGTGTAATAGTATGCATTTAATTTGTTTGTCTTTAATTCTGTTTTAAGATATTCAAGCCTGTTTATTCAGTCTCATTGTATTTTCTTTATAGAGCATTGTTTGGGATAAACCCACATTCCAAAGGCTCCAAGATGGAAAAGATATTTGGAAAAAGAGTTGACATCCACCCTAAAGTCCTTACACGGATTAATAATGTAAAAGATTTTTCATCCAAATGGATTCACTTCAGAAGATTTTATTTATTTATTACTTGTAAATACTTGTTGCAATAAATGTTTTTTGTATTTTTTTAAATTAGTTGTTTTCTTTACTGTTCATATTTATAGAAATGTTACTGCTTTTCTAAAAGTAATTATTTTAAACTAGATAGTACCCATCAAGATTTGACGGTGAACTACTTGTAAGTTTCATTATAAAAATTTTTAGAATTTTATTTTGTTGCTTTTAAATTGGTTAAGTATTGAAAATTTGAAGAATTGTTATATAGTGCAATATAAGGTGATAGATAGCGCTGCCAGTTAAAGATATTCAATTAATGAAGTGAAAGAATTTTAAAACAGGAGATTAAAAAGTAATTGAATGAAGAGGGCATTTATTTTTACTTGCTACAATCTCTCTCTCTTTTTAAATAACAATATTTAGTATTTTGTCATTTTTTTTTTTAAATTACACGACCTTTAAATTTTTTTTATTAATTTTATTTTTAACAGGCTGACAAAAGAACTTAAACTTTGCTGTTTGCAGCAAACGATTTATAATATATAATTTTTAAATTACTTGAATTTTATTTTACATTTTCATACATTTTTTATATATTAAACCATGGATATCAAGATGATTTCTATTATAGTTCTTGTATTAATTTTTTTTCCTTTCTTTTTTCTGTTTATATCTTCTTGATATATTTATATACTATATTATAGTACATAATAGTGATACAAAATATAAATAAAAGTTTACATCAATTTATTTAATCTATTACTACATGAAAAATCTTTTAATTTAAATATTTTTAATATAAAATTAGTAATTTAAAAAAAATATTGCCACTGTTAAATTTTACTTAGTTATAAAGTACTCAAATTAAAAAATATATGTACAAATTATATAACTTCTTCTCCTGAAGTTACATATGACATTATTAAAATGAATGAAGTGGGAATCGAACTGACAATTTCGCACTTGAAACCCAGCATATTAGACCACTCAGCCACGGTGACCTTGATCTGAGTTACTCTAAAACTAAATATGTTCTACATTTAATTTCATGCATGCACACAATTTCGCTAAAAGAACTCTCAATTGTTTCTTGCTAATTATCAAGATATATTTTCTGCGTAAATATGTATAAAGTATATGGCTGCAACAAAACACTTTTTTTTTAGATTCAAATTTTTAAATCGAAACAATTTTTGTCATATAAAACAAATTATGTAGGAATGCAAAAAAAAAAAAGAAATTTTTGTGAGTGGATTAGTAACAATATCTGATTTTTAATGCTATACTTAATCTTTTCTTAGAGGGTTACCTACAATTGAAAATTGTTTCAAACTCAAAAATCCTCAGTACTAACCCATCATATTTAAATTCTACATGAAATTTTACCCCAGGATACCAAATTTCAAGTCATTTTCATCTAGTTATTTATGAATGTTTCAAGTTTGGAACCTCTCATGTTGAATTTGTTATTTATCATGGGAAAATTGTAATATGGATAGAATTTTTAAACCACAAAAATTACTGACATTTTTAATTTGCATAATTGAAGCTTCTAGAAATATATTTTTTTTTATCAAGCATTTTATAAGTTACAGTTCAAATACTTTTTGAAAATATCTGCTTTTGGAAATTTTGAAAGAAGCATGAATTGTCACATATATATTTTACAGAAATGGATTTTTAGAAGCTTTAAATATACAGATTCAAAATTACAGCTTACTTCATCCAGTAGTTTTTTAGTTATGTTTAAAAAACTATGTACTTTGTAATCGGTTTTCCAACAATAAATAACAAATCTAACATTGTTGGTAATCCATTCATACCAGTCATATATTTATACGATGATATGCAGCAAAGAATAACTGCTTGAACAAGTAGGCTGAACAAAGCCCGGGTTATATCCTGTTAGGGGCAGCAGAGTCCCCAAACTACCCATTGGGGTCCCTGAACTGCCCAGGTGAAGCCCGGCTATAGGTCCAATGACTTGTTAATTTTACGGGCAGTAATATTAAATTTATAAGGACAATATTAATTTATGGTCAGTGGACATAAAAAATGAAGGAAACTTTTACGAGCATAATGTTAATTTACGGTCACTGGACATTAAAAAATGAAGCTATCTTTTACGAGCATAACATTAATTTACGGTCACTGGCCTTTAAAAAATGAAGCTAATTTTTATGGGCATAACATTAATTTACGGTCACTGGACATTAAAAAATGAAGCTATCTTTTACGAGCATAACATTAATTTACGGTCACTGGCCTTTAAAAAATGAAGCTAAGTTTTACGGGCATAAAATTAATTTACGGTCAGTGACTTTAAATTTTACGGGCATAAGTTTACGGGTAAACTTGTATTTTTATGGTCATGATAGCTTTACGGTCATAACATTAATTTTACGGTCAGTGACTGGCACACTTTTTGCCAGTCACTGACCGTAATTTAGCAGTGAGATTTCTTAGAGTGTAGTTCAAAATAAGGAAAAGTAATTTTTCAACTTTTCCCGTTAAAGTTAAAAAAGTAAAATTTAACTACAAGTTTCTGGTTCGAGTCGGATTAAAATTAGGTGGTATATAATATATACCACCGCCCCTCAAAGGGTTAAAAAAAGTGTTACACCTCCAAAAAATGTTTTCATAATAAATGCACATGAAGATTTCTAAGAGAGTTTTTTCTCCCCCGTTGAACAAAAGATCATTATTGATTTCGTGTAAATAGTTCAATGTAAGTACACTTTGTTTTTTGCACAAATAATAAAAGTAGAAATAAAAAGTGTTTTACTTTTATTTGCATTGATTTGTTATCAAATCAATCCACAAACAATAATATTTTAAAACTTCTTAAGAATATTCTCGCTTGTGTTGAAATGAAACATTAATGTTTCATGTTGAATTGTTTTTTTAAAGAACATAAACATTTTCTATTCGAAGAAAATATAATTTTGGATTTTTTTTTTTATATATGAGAGGGATTTCACAGTTGTTATAATGTACTTCTCTGACATCGTCTCCGAAGTTTTACGAGCTACTTTGTTGGAAAACTAAATGCATTACTGCAATTGAGGTTCTGTGACATCAGGTATTAAGATTACCGATCTAGTATCAGCTTAAATATTTCTCGTTTTCTCATTGCAAAAGAAAAAAACTGATTTTCGTATGTCGTTTTAAAGTGAATGATTCATTATTAAATACATACATATATATATCGAAACTCAGATTGTAGAGAACTGCTTTTCACATTTTATTATAGAGGAGAATAAACCATTGTATTTTAAAAAAAATAGAATTATCTTTATTCAGATTATAGAGAACTGCTTTTCGCATTTTATTATAGAGGAGACTAAACCAATGAGTTTAAAAAAATTGAATTATCTTTATTCAGATTATAGAATTACATACTGATTTACGCATTTCAATATTGAAGAGAATTCGTCGTAAAGAAAAATAATTCTCATTATTCAGATTATAGATATTAAATACATACAGATATATATATCGAAACTCAGATTGTAGAGAACTACTTTTCGCATTTTATTATAGAGGAGAATAAACCATTGTATTTAAAAAAATAGAATTATCTGCATTCAGATTATAGAGAACTACTTTTCGCATTTTATTATAGAGGAGACTAAACCATTGCGTTTAAAAGATTGAATTATCTTTATTCAGATCATAGAGAACTGATTTACGCATTTCAATATTGAAGATAATTCGTCGTAAAGAAAAATAATTATCATTATTCAGATTATAGAGAATTGTTTTGAACATTCCATTATTCGAAAATCGTGATTCATTGCATTAACGCAAAAAAATATCTTGTTCGGATTATAGTGAGCTACTTTTCAAACTACATTATTGAAGACAATGAATAATTATATTTAAATAAACCAAATTATACTTGTTCAAAATATAGAGAACAGATTTATTCATTTCATTGTTGCAAAAAGGGTTTCATGGTATTTAAGGAATAAACATAAAGTATTTGAATGCGAGTTATGAATTGAAGATGTTATAACTTATAGTGATTGCCTTCTGAAACGGTTTAAAACGTATATGATAATTATTTATATTGCAACTGGTGCAAAACTATGCAAACAAAACAACAGAGAACATTTGTTAAAATCGTATGTTTAATATATACACTTTAAAGTATTATTAGACTTTAAAATATCATTTCATATATGTATAAATCATTTTGCTTATTTAATAAAAATCAGTAAAGGTGTAATCTAAAATGAAGAATCAAGTAACACATAATTTATAACTTAACTAATAACAGTCAAAGCTTCTTTTTGTTTCTTCAGCTTATTCCCTTTTTAAAGCCTAGAAAATACTTGAATTATTCCACAGAATATGGAGATCTTCTGAAATTTGAACTTCCGATTAAACTTTCCATTACGTGTTGAATGCTGGAATCCGTGAAACTACAATGCATTTTCTATTTACGAGAAAAAATACTTTCAAAGACGTAATTTTCAAAGACGTTATGTTAAGGAATGGAAACTAACCGTGTATTAAGAAAATTCGAAAGATTTGAAAATAAGCGGATTACCTTTCTATTCGATATAAGAATTCCTCTGATATTATTTTGAATATTGTCTAAAGCCATATAACATTCCTTTTGATATTTACCTGTTTTAAATAAAAATCCAGAGAGGAACGTTTGTAATTGAACACCCTTTGTTGGTGATTTTTTAACTAACATTTTTTTATCTTGCTTTAGAAAAATTTCCATTTTTTATTACGACACTCTTGAAATTCCATGACTTTCTGATATGTTTGCTATAGGAAATGTGTTGTTTAGTGTGAGACACCATGTTTTATACAATTAACTACAGGCTCTTATAGATTTTTTTTAATTTTATTTATCTAATTGGAATTATCACATACATATATATCACAAAGTAAGAAGCGAAATAAAAACTGACCATCCTAATAATGATAATGAGATATGAATTGCATATATTGAATTTTTTAATAGTAGAAAGGATAATGTTTTAAATAAGTCTTCATTTACAAATTTTAAAGAATTTATCAGAGGTAAATATTTTAAAACTTTTAAGAGGAAACATCTGAAAACGTTTTTCAAGATACATATTTAAAAAGGTCTTCAGAAAACTTTTAAAAAGATACCAAATTGAACTTTTAAAGATGTTATCACAAATAATTTAAAAATATTTCTTTAAGGGTGTATTCAAATCCAAACTGCTTATTTTGAGACACATTTGTAAATTCATTTTTGCTCTAAAATGAATCCAATTGGCAGGTTCTCTTATTCAGAAACTTTATAATGTCCGTATTGTCTCGATTTTTTGATAAAGGCAGAATATATTTCAAAAAATGCTGTCAAAGTGGACATTTTGAACCGAATTTCGAGAAGCAATAGCGCTGGAAACAAAAAAAAATGATCGTACTGTGAAAATAATTGTCTGTAAATCAATTTCTAATTAATTGAACGAAAAATAAAAACATGGGGCCCTTATAAATGTCTTTATAAATCACGCCACCAAGTTTGCTGTTGTTACTTTTAGAAATGAGTCTGGGAATGTGTCTCAAAATTTTGAGTTGTTGAGAGTGGAAATATATATTTTTTTAATACCATCTTAAAGTTAAACGTTTAAAACGTTTTCAGTTTAAAAAAATCTTCCGAGTGGATTTTTAAAAAAGTTATCAGAGCTAAACTTTTAAAAAGGGTTATCAGAGATCGTCAGATATAAATTTCTAAAAAGTCTTCAGAGTTAAACTTACAACGAAGTTATCACAGACAAACCTTTTAAATAAATTTTCATTCAGATACGATAACAAATATTAAAGAACTGAGAAAGATTCACGAGAATATATTAGCTTCATCACATATTTTACTGTAAATTTTAAAGTGGTAGTAAGTGATGAAGTCGTAGTGCATGACTACATTTTAGCAGTTATCGTTATACGTAATAGCAACTGTGTAATTCAAGAGTCACAATTTTTACTTTTGAGTTGAAACCTTACAATTTTATAATACGATACTTCATTCTCATTTATCTACCGAAAACACATATCAAAATATTGGTTGTTTTTCAGATTTCCTCAATCTGACGAAAATTGTACATGAAATTATCAAAATGATGAACTATCCTTTGTTTTTTATTATTGCTTACACCTTATGCCATATTTTTGTGTTATTATATGATATAATACAGTTTAAGGCTGTCTTCTTTAATGTCACATTTTTTGAAGATGCCGCTTTCACTTTCGTTTCCAGTGTAACAATGTTGGTAATGGTATCAGTTTGCAGTTCAATGATTCCTGAAACATTATCTAAAATAAGACTGACTGTTCGCGATAAAATTAACGAGCAAGTGTTCAGTCTTACTTCTTCGATTCCAAAAAAAGCATCTTTGTGCCTTAGAAGGATAGAATCTGAAGAAATAACTTAACTGTCTGTTTGCGGCATGTTTCACTTAACAAAAGCTTTCATTTTGACAGCAGTTGGGGTGATATTCACCTATGATTTACTTATTATAAATGCTATTGTAGATCAGTAGAATAATATGATTTATGAAATAATTATTATGAAATTATTGCTTTTTAAGAATATGTTTAACTGCACAATTCTTGCACTTCAAAGATTCTAGAAAAGAATTCTGTAATAAAATCGGTTTCGGATGAAAAAATTAATAAGCAATTCTAGGGTATAGTCCACAGATTCCACAAAATTCATTTCTGTTCATAAGAAAGGTGGTAATCGGAGAAGTAGTTTACATAATGTGTTTCCAGTATATTTAATCTAACTAAAGCGGGGTCATTTCGGATAGTAACTGGAACACCATTGATATATGATTTATTTATTATAAATGCTGTTATAGGTCAGTATAATGTAATATCGTTTGAAAAAGGCTTGAATAATTATTGTAAACCTAAGACTTTTTAACCCTTTAAGATGCTATCCGTAGTTTTTTGTTTCTCAAAACAACTTTAATTAGCTGCATACAAAAATATTTTTAACAAAATAAAATATTAAAATATTTCTCAGATTAAGATATATAAAAACCATGTCAGCACAAACCTGCGAAAGAAAATTAAAATAATCCTTAGTTTTATAAGATTAAAAATACAGTATAAACGCCAGACGTTCGAAGATTGACCTTTACTTACAAGTGCTGTTATGGATCAGTACAATAAAGGTGTTTGAAAAATATTTTGTAAATTATTGTAAACTTAACGCTGTTTAACCCTCTAAGCGACTGTTCCGTATTTTACTGTCCCCTCCTCCCAAAAAAAAACTTTAATTAGCTGTATAAAAAATATTTTAAACCGAAAATTATTTTATGTTATATGTTAGATAAAGGTATATATGATAAGCAACTTAGAACCAAACTGTGAAAATATATATATATATATATCCTGAGTTTTATGAGAATGAAAATGCCGTAGGAACCTCAGACAGTCAGAAGATTGACATTTACTTATAAATGCTGTTATAGATTAGTACAATAATTGTGTTTGAAAAAGATTTGGTTAATTATTGTGAACTTACTGACGAAAATTGATGCGATTGAAAAATGCTGTTTATCCCTGTAAACGGCTGTCCCGTATTTTTCTATTTCCCGAAAACAACTTTAATTAGTTGTAGTATAAAAATATATTAAAAAAAATATACAAATATTTACTAATTATTATTAATATACAAAAATATTTTAAAGCAGAATAGAGTTTTAAGTTGTATGTTAGGTAAAGATATATATGAAAAGCATGTTAGGCATGTGAAAGAAAGTTTAAATTATAACTGAGTTTTATGAGAATGTAAATGCAGTAAAACTCCAGGCATTCAGAAGATTGAGATGTGCTTTAAATGCTGTTATGGATCACTAATGGTTTTTGAAAAAGGTTTGGTTATTTATTGTGAACTTAATGCTGTTTAATTAAGTAAACGGCTGTTACGTATTTTTCTGTTTCCTGGAGAAAACTTTATTTAGCTGTAGACAAAAATATCTTGAACACAATAAAGTTTTAACATAAATCTTAGATAAAGGTAAATGAAACGTCTGTGAAGCGTTTTAATGAAAATGCCGTAAACTTCCCCAAACGTTCAGGAGATAAAGATGTACTTCACTATACAATTCATACAGATATCAATTTCTGTTTTATTTCTGGAATATCAAATGTTCTCTAAAATGAAACTGACAGCTTGCTAAAAAAGTAATGATCATGTATTTGGGCTTATTTCAGTGTTTTCACAAAATATTCTTTTATATCGCATGACAGAGACATAAAAAACAATTTTCGTATATGTTTGAGCTATAACATTATTAAACGAAATCACTTATTTGTAAGAAATTCAAATAATATCTATTCACTGATTATAGATACTGTTCTCGATTATTAGAATAATTCTGTTGAGATTATGTGAATACATTTCTGACATGTAGTACTATTTTTAGTTACAATTTAGCTGTTATTTCAATCACGAAAAATACCGAGCGCGGATACAAAACAACGTAGATCATGGTTTTTAAAATATTTTCTGGGAACTAAGATATCACCCCAATGGAATAATCACCTGGGAACTATTATCCTTTTCCTACGTTTTTCAATTTTTTTCATATTAGCTGGTGAATGGTTGCTTTTACTTTCATTTATTGAGAAAGTGTTGTTACTAAAAATTACAGGTCATTCCGGTTATGGAATATTGCTTAATTATTTTTTTTTTTTTTTTTTTATCGAGATATAGGCGTATAGCTAGATAAATGTAGATGTAGGTGTACATGTAGCTGTAGATATGTAGACGAAGATGTATTTTTATATGTGTAGGTATAGATGCAGATGCTGTAGACATAAATGCTGTTACGCTTCTATAGATGTAGAATAGGTGACTAGGTATAAATGCAGGTGCAAATGCAGATGAGTAAATTTAGATGCGTGCATATTGATACTATCGTTGAGGATATTGATATAGATGTAGTTGACTAGATATAGGTAAGTACGTGTAGATGTGTAGCTACAGATAATGTAGTTGATTAGATGTAGATGAAAATGAGGAGGAACAGATATGTGGATGGTGATGTAGGTATATAGTAAATATAGATGTAAGCGTACATGTAGATGTAGATATAGCTGTAGATATGCAGATATAGATGCATATGCTGTAGATATAAATTTTTTTACGCAACTACAATTGTAGAATAAGTGACTAGGTATAGATGCAGGTATCGATATAGATAAGTAAGTGTAGATGTGTATATATGGATAATATAGTTGAGGATATTGATGTACATGTAGTTGACTAGATATAGATAAGTTGATGTAGATATCTAAATTATAGATACTGTAGTTGCATATATTGATGTACATGTAGTTGATTAGATGTAGATTACCAATTTATATCAAGGTCTAACTGAATCTAAAGATTTATTAATTTCTATACATCAGTTCTTGCGATATGACTATAAATAAAATTGTGTAAATCCTAAAACATAAAGCATAGCAGCGCTACCTGTTGGGAAATTTACACTAAAACCTAATCAACAACAACTTATGGCAACGTCTAACTGAATCTGAAGTTTAATAAAATTCTGTGCATTAGTTCTTAAGATATAGCTATCGTGAAAATCACGAAAAAATACAGCACAACAGCACCACCTGTTGGCATATTTACACCGAAACGTAATCAGCATCTATTGATGTCAAAGTCTAACAGAATCTGAAATTTGATGAAATTCTGTGAATTAGTTCTTGAGCTATAGCTATCGTGAAAATCGTCAAAAATGCAGCAAGCCACCTGTTGGGCGATTTACACCCAAAACTAATCAACACCAATTTATATCAAGGTCTAACAGAATCTAAACTTTCATGAGATTCCGTGCCTTAGTTCTTGAGATAGAGCGCCAAAACTTTTGTGTCACATTCAGACACACAGACAGACTCACAGATAGACATTTTCTAAAAAACAATCAACTCGTATTGAGGACCTTCTAAAAGGTTGTAAATCCGTCGGAAACCGGAAGTCGAAATTTTTCATGAATCCAATACTTATAAAGATGGAAGAAAGTAATAATTTAAAAAGAAGTAAATATAGAAGTCGGATTCATATCTTTGAAAAATAATTATTTGTTTAACCACAAAATGGATAAACAGGCAGAATTACACATAAATATATTTCAAATTCAAATATAAAGTAATAAGTACGTTTTCTTTTCTAAGAAGGGGCAATGTAAGTTAGTTAAATATATTTTTTAAATATTTACTTGTTTATTCATAAAATAAACAAAAATAATTACACTTAGTAAACCACACATTACATTTTTCTACATAAGTACATAGTTTTTATATTTTAATACAGAGTAAAAAGTAGAATTTAAAAAAGATGCAGTGCAGGAGTTGGTTTCGTAATAATTACTCGTTTATTCAAGAAATAGCTAAAATAATACTTTGCAGATATTGTATGTCTAATTTCAAAATTGTCAAAAATACGTATTACGCAAATACTTAAATGTATCCGTAAAAATGTCGGTTTCTTAAACACACTATCGGCTTTTTTCTCGATAAAATAGGTAATATCTTGTTGGTTAAAAAAGAAAATTACATGCATAAAAAATAGGAACAAACTTGATTAAGTAATCCGAGTTTTTGTTACTCAAAATAAAAATAAAATAAGAATAAAAAAAATAAAATAAATAAAAAGCACTCACAATGTTTAAATATAATAATAATAAATTTGAAATACCGCTGAATTGATTTCTAGTTAGTTACATTTCAACGTTATTGACAAAATAATGGGTAAATAATGGTTTTCTATACCATCCACATTTTTGTTTGACAACAACAATTACATGCGTAAATTATTTTTAAAAAATTGTCATACTTTCAAAGAAACTTTTCATAACAAATGTATATAAAGATTTCTAAGAGATTTTATTCCTCATTGAACAACAGATCATTATTGATTTCTTATAAAAATTTTAACATAGTACACTTTTTTTTTTTTTTTTTTTTGCACAAATAATAAAAGTAGAAATAAAGAGTGTTTTAGTCTTATTTGCATTGGTTTGTTATTAAATCAATCCACAAACAATGATATTTTAAAACTACTTAAGAATATTGTCGCTTGTGTTAACATGCAACATATATGTTTCACGTTGAATTGTTGTTTTAAAGAACATAAACATTTCTCATTCAAAGAACATATCTTTTTGATATTTTTTATATATCAGATCGATATAAAAGTTATTATACTTTTTTTCTCTCACACTTTCTCCGAAATTTTACGAATGTACTTTGTGGGAAAACCTCAAATGCATTTCTGGAATTCAGGTCCATGACGAGAGTTATTTAGATAACCATTCTGATATCGGATTAAAAACTTCTCGTTCTCTGATTGCAAAGAAAACTGATTTGCGTACATCGTTTTAAATAGAATGATTCATTATTTTAAAAAAAATCTCGCTCAATGATTATAAAGAATTGCTTTTCGCATTTCATTATTGAGGAGAATGAATCATTGAGCTTAGAGAAAAATAATTCTTGTTATTCGGATTATAGAGCTTTACGCAATTGAATATTGGAGAGGATTCGCCATAAAAAGAAACAAATTCTCGTTTTACAAATAATAGAGAACTGCTTTTCACATTTCATTATTGAGAAGAATGAATAATTGTATTTAAGGAAAAGGAATTCTTGTTATTCAGATTATAGAGAACTGCTTTACGCATTTCAATATTGAAGAGGTTTCATCATAAAGAAAAAAAATTCTGGTCCTTTAGCTTATAGAGAATTACTTTGTGTATTTCATTATTCGAAGAGTGTAATTCATTGTATTACAGCAAAAAAATATTGTTCGAATTATAGGGAACTACTTTTCGTCTTCATTGTTGTCGACAATAGGTGATTATATTTAAAGAAAACAAATTCTTCTTGTTCAGAATATAAAGTACTTTTTTATGCATTCCATTATTGGAAAAAATGATTCATTGTATTTAAGGAATAAACATAAAGTACTGGAATATAATGAGTTATGAAATGAAAGTATTTTAACTCATTACGGTTGCCTTTTGAAACGGCTTTCAAAAGTTTACGATAATTATTTATATTTTGAAAGTTTCGATCCTATAGAAACATCAGAAAACTATCCAAAAAAAATTATAGAGAACATTTTTTAAAATCATGCGTTTAATATATGCACGTTAAAGTATTATTAGATTTTAAAATACATTCATTTCATAGCATGTACAAATGATTTTATGTACTTAATACAGGTCAATAAAGATTTAAAGTGAAAAATTAAGCAACAGATAAATTTATAGCACTGACAACAGTCGAAGGCCTTTTTGTTTCTTCAGATTATTAGCTTTATAGATTAGCTCCTCTGAAATTTAAAGTTCCGATTATGGTTTCCATTACGTATTGAATGTTGGAAACTGCAAAACTACTATAAAACTGTGAAACGACTATGAAATTTCTATAATGAGAAAACATAATTTTCTCGTTGATTTTCAAAGAAAATAACGTTAAAGAATGGACACTAAATGTGTACTAAGAAAATTGTATAGGTTTGAAAATAAGTAATTGATCTTTCTATTCGATAGAAGAATTTCAATCGTTCATCGTCTGACATTATTTCGAATATTGTCTAAAGCCATATAACATTCGTGTTGATAATTACCTGTTCTAATTGAATATTTTACTTATGCGTTTTAATAGATGGTGTAATATATTTATACAGAATATATAATTTAAATAACACAATTTATTCGACAAATGAGGACAAAACACGTTCAATATCACGGTCACCATCGTATTCTACCATTTATGATCGTAAAATAAAATTTTCAACGGTTGATTGCAGTGTATGCGTCAGAAAGTTACGTATATGCGTGCTGTGCTATTATTAAGATAAAAAATAAACCTTCTAGGATAACGGTAGACTGAGGTTTTCAGACATACCAGAGCTAAAAATCGCAAAGTTTCAAATCTGGGAATCTTGGCAGGCCAAGGCGTAGTAAAACAACTGCTGATGATTCTGTTATCAGAAAAGTGGCTCATGTCACTTGTATCACACAATCGATTATGTGTGCAAGATGGTGATTTTACATAAATTTTATTGTTCTAATTCACTAACTTCCTTGCAGAGTCGGAATGATGGAGTTCCTCAATAAAGAGTGGTAAGGTTTCCCGTTGACAGAACACGTTACAAAACCTACGGGCACTGAGTTCTTCAAAACAAAAAAGATCCCAAAACGAGTACACAGTAAGACCACACTATACCGTAACCTTAAACGACTAACAAAATTTTAAGACACTCTTGTGATTTTTCTGATGCACAAATAAGGCATTTATGCTTGAAACACTGCCTTTTTTAAAGAAAGTTGATACATCCAGAGAATATTCCTTTTTTTTTTTTTTTTTTTTTTTTTGGAGCTCGTATCGAACAAGAACCACCTCCATCGCAAAAGTTTCTCGCACACTAAAAACCATAGAATTAACAAGAACGTCTATTGACCAATTAACAAGTTGTTCCTATTTCTAGGCTAAAAACAGCCTGTGAGAGCTTCTGCAAAAGTCACGGTTTATAGGGAAAGTAGTGTAACCGTTTTTAACCTTGAGAAGAGTGGAACGAGGTTGTTTTACAGATTGTGCATTGCTCCGAACTTTACTTCTTTCGTAACTTGTGGCATCCTGTCTCCTACAGTTGTATCGCCACGTCATCGAATAACAAGTGCATCAACCGTTTTTGACAAACTTGCCTCTACATTGCTGAGCGGCCGGATGATCTGGTTGCTTTAAATTTCACAATCATGTTGACTTTTAGCAGTATTTGTACCTTTTCGTAAGCCCTTCAAATGACGAAATTTCTGCAGTATTACCGTAATGGAGTCGCCGTTTTAGTAAAAATGTTTTACCAGTAAAGCGCTTTCTGTCAAAGCCATCCCAATTAATGTATAAATAATTATATTTTTAAATAGTATGACCATCTGCGCACACACATGGTTAATTTGGTTACGAATATTAGCATATGGTGATATTGTAAGCTTGAAAAGCACCCATTGTTGGTTTTTTTTTCTTTTTTTTTAAGTAACTTTTTAAATTTTGCTGTAGAAAAAATTCCCATTATCAACTTGCTACACTCCTCGAATTTCATGACATTCTGATGTTTAAACTGTAGCCTCTTGGAAATGAGTTGTTTAATTTGTATTATGAAATTAACTACAGGTTTTTACAGAATCTTTTATTTTATTAATCAAATTGGAATTAGCACGCATATATATGTCACAAAGTATGAAACAACAACAACAAAAAACTAAAAATCCTAATGATAATGATATTTAAAAAATATATAGTGAAATTTTTGAATAATAACAAGGATAAAGTTTCAAATAAGTCTTCAGTTACAAACTTTTAAAGAATTTAGCAGTTGTAATTTTTTTAAAAACGTATCAGGTGTAAATTCTAAAGAAGTTATTTTAGATAAATTTTTAAAGAGGTCTTCAGAACACTTTAAAAAAGCTAACAAATCGAACTTTTAAAGATGTTATCATAATTTTTTTTTTTTTAATATCTCTTTACAGATAAACATTTTAAAAAGCTATCAGTTTAAAGAAATCTTCAGAGTAAACTTTTAAAGAAGTTATCAGAAATAAAGAGTTATCAGAGATCTTCAGAGATAAATTTCTAAAAAGTCTTCAGAGAAAAACTTTCAAAGAAGTTATCACAGACAAAACTTATAATGAAATCTTCATTCTGCTATAACAACAAATATTAAAGAACCCAGAAATGTTCACGAAAATTTATTAGCTTCATCAAATATTTTACAGTAAATTTTAAAGTAGTAGTGCGCGACGAAATATTTTACGATATTTTAGCAATCAAAAGTATCCATAACAGTCACTGTATAATTCAAGAGTCACAATTATTGCTGTTTTTAATGTCGTGCTTTACTTTGTTTCTATACTTTACTTTGCACCTTATAAAAACAATTACATGAGACATCAGAAAAGTTCCCGAAAATTTTATTTAAAACAAAACCATTTAAAAATGGTGGTGAGCGATGCAACATTACAGAATATTTTAGCAGTCATCGGAATCCGCAATAGTCACAGTAATCAAAGAGTCTCAATTTTCGCTATCGTTACTGTAGTACTTTATTTAGTTTCAATAAATCACTATGCTGTAGCATCTTGTGTATACATGGTACGCTCTCATTTCAAAACTGGTATTCAGAATTTTTTCTTAGCCTTAGTTTCTATGCTTATCTGGTGTTCTTTATTATTAAAAAGGAAGAAACTCTCAACCGTCATTCACAAAATATATCAGTATCGCAAGCGCTATAATATGGGAAGCACTTCTTCAACTTTTTTTCACATTCTTTTAGCCATCTTATCTTTACTGCTTTTTACATTGTCTCAAATGCAACGATTTTTTCCAGACGCAACATTAAAATTCTGGACTTTGAATTTCGTAATTCCAAAAGGAATCTTGGAGATCAGTTTAAAATTCGTCATAAATTTACTTTATTTCGTGGTATTCACATTTCCTGTTTTCATTACATTTATGCTAAGCATAATATTGTACAAGTGCGCTGAAACATTACAGCTTTATAACACGATACTTCGTTTTCATTTATGCACCGAAAACACATATCAAAATATTGGTTGCTTTTCAGATTTTCTCAATATGACGAAAATTGTACGTGAAATGATCAACATTATGAACTATCCTTTGTTTTTTATTATTGTGTACAACTTTTCATACATTTTTGTGTTATTATATGATATAATACAGTTTAAGGTTGTCGTCCTTGATGTCCCAATTTTTGCAGATGTCACTTTCACCTTTCTTTCCAGTGTAACAATGTTGGTGATGTTATCAGTTTCCAGTTCAATGATTCCTGAAACATTGTCTAAAATAAGACTTACTGCTCGTGATAAAATTAATGAGCATGTGTTAAGTCTTACTTCATTGATTCCGCCAAACACACTATTGTGGCTGAGAAGAATAGAATCTGAAGAAATAACGTATGTGTCCGTTTGCGGAGTGTTTCACATAACAAAATCATCTATTTTGGCAGCAATTGGGGTAATATTCACGTATGATTTACTTATTATAAATGCAGTTTTAGATCAGTAGAATAATATGATTTAAGAAATAATTATTATAAAATTATTGCTGTTTAATTATGTGCTTATCTGCATATTTTTTACATTTGTAAGATAATAGAAAATTCTTTGCTAAGATCACTTTCTAATGAAGCTAGTCGTTGGGGGCCACTGTAATACTTACCCATCATGGATATGCAGAATATAAAATATGAAAATAAAACATGTGTAAACTATTTATAAAATGCATTGCAATTCGAATAAATTCGTGGCTGGATGACGTCATAAACTTTAAATGCTTTATTACTGAATTGCGTAAAAGAATCATCCTTATAACTCCAAAAATGATAATCATATTAACTAACGGTTTATTGCGTCGGATTTAGCGTCCCTTTTCCAATTAAAATATATCTTTGAATTGAAATTTGAATGAAATACAGGGTCATGAAAAATCGAAGAGTGTGGAAAAGTGATTATAAATATTTCGGCAACTCATTATCCGATCGACTTCATTCTTCATGCAAAATTTGTTTTTTATTGTCTTTGATATTCACTCCTTAAGATAAACAATTTCGAAAATTTTTATATACCTTTTATCAGAACGAATATTTCGAGAGTCCAAAAAAAAAAAATAGTTCCAGATTATCGAGGTTACTGAAATTCAATAAGCTTCTTCCCCTTATTACATACTAAGTACATACCAAATTTCAAGTCTCTATCTCAATTTCTTCGAGAGATAGAGCGTTTACAGACACACACACAGACAGACGGACGGCAAAATTTTTTCTAAAAATATGTTTTTTGGAATCTCCAGTGTCTGAAACGTGTAAATCCGTAAAAAAAAGGTTTCTTCGATTTTCAAAACGATTACAAAACTTACCCTATACTACGTATGATGGGTAAGTAAAATTAATAAACATGTACTGAGGCTTTAGTCCACAGATTCTACGAAATTCACTTCTGTTCTTAAGGAGAATAGATGTACTTTTTTTCGCTTAAGAAAAGCTTTTATTCTGGCAGCAACTAGAACAATATTCAAATATAATTCATTTATTATAAATGCTGTTATGGATGAGTGTTTGAAAAATATTTTATTAATTATTGCGAACTTAAGGCTGTTTTACACTTTCAAAGGCGGTGGTAGGTTTATGAAACCACTTAATTTTAATTCCCAAATGCAACAATGACACCAGAATTTTGGTAAAAAATTTTCCGTTTATTATGTATGTGAAATATACCTTTTTGTTATTTCCAAATTAATTTCTTCTTAAATTCCGGTGTCAATCATTCATTTCAACATTTTAGCAATGTAAGTGCTTTGCCCCTGAAAGGGTTAACCAGGTAAGCGGCTGACCCGTATTTTTCCGTTTCCCGAAAAAAACTTTAATTATCTGTATAAAATAATATTTTGAACAAGATAAAGTTTTAAGATATAGCTCAGATAAAAGTATATGCAAGTTAGCATCAAACGACATAAGTAAATTTAAATTATCTTGAGGTTTTATGAGCATTTTAATGAAAATGGCAGTTAAAAACCCCTGACGTTCAGGAAATAGAGATTTACTTATAAATGCTGTTATGGATCAGTACAATAATATTATTTGAAAAATATTTTATTAATTATTGTAAACTTGATGCTGTTTAACCAGGTAAGCGGTTGGAACGTATTATTTTTCCGTTTCCCGAAAAAAAATTTAATTAGTTGTAGACAAAAATATTTTGAACTGAATAAAGTTTTAAGATATATCTTAGTTAGATAAAGGTATATGAAAAAATCGTTAGCTCCAAACTACGGAAGTTGATTTAAGTTTCCCCGAGTTTTTCGTCCAGCCTTATTAATATTCAGTAAACGTTCAAGATATAGAAATGTACTGCACTATACAATTTTTGCAGATGCCAATTTCTGTTTTATTTCCGGCATAACAAATGATTTAAGTACACTCGCTAAAATTAAAGAGACCGTTTTCACAAAAAATTAATGATCATGTGTTTTGACTTATTTCAGTGTTTTCATAAAGTGCACTTTTCTACCTCAGAAGGACACAAAGACAGAAGAAGCAATTTTCAGATCTGTTTGAAGTATATTAACATTACTCATTTAAATATAACTTTTATTTGTAAGAAATTGAAATAATATTCACTTATGATTTACTAGTCATAAGTACTCTTCTGGATTATTAGAATAATATTGTTGAGGTTATGTGAATACAGTTCTAACATGTAAGCTATAGAGTAGCTGTTCACCATTAAAAGCGGGAATGAATAGAAAACAACATAACTCATGCTTTCCAAAATGTTTTCTCGGGACAAAAGTTCTTTCCCTGAATGTTCTTTTTTTTTTTTTTTTTTTTTTTTTTTTTTTTTTTTTTTTTGTATTGTTAGTAAAAATTACAGGTCATTCCAGTTTTGGAATATTCCTTGATTTCAATGTATATTTAATAACTTTTATTTCAATCGAGATGTAGATGCGTATATGTGTAAATGTAGATGCAGGTGTACATATAGGTGTAATTATTGCTGTATATGTGTAGATATAAATGCAAATGCTGTAGGGAAGTTGCGGATCTATAGATGTAGAATATGTGACTAGGTATAGACGCAGGTGCAGATGGAGACGAGAAGTTGTAGATATAGATGGTCTACCTAATCATGTAGATATAGATACAGTTGTTGCGGATATTGATGTAAATGTAGTTGACGTGTAGATACGTGGATGATGATCTACATGTGTAGCTATGTAGATGAATATATGTTATCCTTATAACGTACAGCATGACCTTGTAGAATGATCATCTATTTCTATTTAAATGTGTTTATCTAGTAAAATTAAAAAAAATAATAAAAGTATGTTTTTTTTAATATACTCTAGCACGGAGGTTAAATGTACCACTAAGGCAATTTTTTGTTTGTATATATTTTTTAATCTTTTAATATCATTTTTCATTACTTATTTTTTTAAGAAATTATTTCTGGGTGAATTATTTAATTAAAGAATTAGTGATATTGATCAATATGTTACATTCTTCACGTGCTATAATATTATATGATTGCACATTTAATTTTAAGGGGACAGATCACCTTTAAAATGGTCAAAAATTCAATTTCAAGGTTTTGATGCCAGTAAATAGTGCATTTTATTCTGAGTAAACATGTACCAATGTTTTTCAGAGGCGATAATTATTGACGAAGATATAAAGTAAAACGCAATCGTCATTCTTTGTTTTTGAATGGAGAGTGAAAACTTTAAATTTAATTCACAACAATGATTTTCAAACTTGCGCGCACGATTTCTCCAAAAATAATTTAGATAGAACCTCAATTTTTTCAAACACATTAATGTTGTAACAATGAACAAAATGAATTAGACCCTTTTAATTTGATCAATAAATTAAAAAATAATTAATTGTAATTAAATTAAAAACGCATTTTGAATGCGCTTTTCGATGAATTACAGTTAATTATTTTTTAATTTATTCACCAAATTAAAAGATTCTAGTTTTTAAGATTAAAAGATTCTAGAATTTTTGACCATTTTAAAGGTGATCTGTCCCCTTAACTGATTTATTATTGAGACATTTTGTAAGAGAGGAAAAACGATATTTGATTTTTTTATAATTGTTTTTATTTATTTATTTATTCTTTGTTTTTTTCTTTCCAGTGTAAAATGTTTACAACACAACTTGACTGAGTTCTATTTATTTTCACATTTGGTTTAAATCTATCGTATAATTTTTTGGCATTGCATATAACCATATAAATCAACTCCTTTCCATTATTATTTTAATTAATAATTGTCAGAAAGAAACTGAAGAGTTCACAGTCTAAGCTACAGTTGTCCAGCATTCACAATTTTTAGAAAGAGCGCGAAATCCCTCTGGATAAAAGGTATTTATATGTGACAGCGACATTTTCTTCACTTATAATTAGAATGTAAATCGTTTATTTAGTTAAACAGTTTCCTGGACTCGCAGCATATAGGAAAAATTTCATTGTTCCTACCAGTATTCCTAATCAATAATCTTCAAGATAAATTAATTTAACATATGCAGTAGAAATATATAATAGTGGCAGGAACAATGAAATTTGTCCTATATGCTGCGAGACCTGGTTTTCACACCTTTAAGGATATCGTTGTGAATCAATTGAAGGGGTCAAGGTAACAAAGTGCCAAGCCATATTTTTGGTGAAATAAATCTAACACTGTAATTTGTTGCTTAATATTGTAAATTATAATATGCTGCATAGTGTTTGTTTCTAGTGTCACTTGGTGGCAGCATATGTCCCAGGTTTTTGCCCCAAACGTTCATGCTCCCAATGAAGATAGCTTAATAAACAAAGAACGTAATAGAAATATCGTTAAAGTAATACCATATTATTATTCAGAATATCTCAAATGTTACTTAGACATTGGCAAAAATAACTTTATGTTATATATCTTTATTTGAGTATTTGATCTGTCTTTCAAACTGATATATTTCAGAAGTTTACAAATGTGGCTTAGCACTTTCTTGCCCCGACTCGTTCAATTCTCTCTTTCAAATTCAATTTATTATGTTAATACTTGACAGTGAATATAACTCATTATTTTGTTGCATTTTATTTTATTTTATTATTCTGATTGACAGAGAGAAATTAAATATTTAGTGAATAAACATCATAATACTTAAAATATCTCCCGATAAGGCCTTTTCATGTGTATGGTTTCTATATATCTTGTTAGTATGGACTTATGGATAATTTTTTTTCATCTTATATTATTTGATTGCGAGTTCATAAAATTAATAAAATGTACAAAAGAAAAAAAACCTATGTAAGTTTTTAAGAAAGTACATTACTGAATTGTTTTTTACAGCGCCTTATTATAGCGGTCAATATTTGTTTTTATTAGGATATATCTGCCAGAATCACACAAACTTACTTTCTGCATTTAAACTTTCATTAGACTATTGTTTCACACAAAATTAGATCTACCGGTTTAAATACATCACGAAAGTACGTGTATTTTAAGCAGATGGTATCCCTGAACTACGAAATAAAAAAATAAATGTTATTGAAATATGTATTTTTGAATTCTTGAATCCCTTCTACATATTTTTAAAATTAACTAGTTCAACTGATTAAGAGTTCTAGAACTTGTTTCTTCCAGAGGCAATGGGCATATTGTAAAGACATTAATCTTTGATAAAATAAGCCAATTAAGTACATACGTAGTTGCTAATCTTTCAATTTTTGTCCATTCATATAAACTTCATTGCACCGGAAAAATTACTTAAGGAAATATTTCTTGGTTCTATGTGATTATTTATTATGTATAATTTATTTTATTTTATTTAATAAAACTTCTCGTTTTATTTGATTTGAAAAGAAAAACCTAAATTTGTCAGCTAAGAACACTTTAATGTTTTGTAAGTGATTTAAAATCACTGAAATAACAGGAAAAAGTTTTAAGGTGCTTTTTAAGAGGGAGATATATACATATGGTATGACTAAAACAAATTTTATTAAAACAGAGGGAAACGAGAAAATATAATTGTTTTGTCATTTAAAAAAAAAACACTTTACTATTTTTAAGATTTATTTTTAATATTTTCATTATTTTTTTAATAAATATTTGTCGAATTGCCAACAAAATATTACAGAACGCAGTTCCTTAGCTCAAATATTAATAATAAAATTTTTACGAGTCCATTCAGATTTTAAACATAAGATGTGATAATGAAGTTTCATATTTTAAATATGAATAATGATATTGTTATTCAAGGGTTAATATTTGACAAAATGAAATATCATATCAAACTATAATAAAAATATCATTCCTCAAAATTTATCTTTAAAACAAATCCAATCATGTGTAAAATTATGTACCGTTTCAAACATGTTATGGAAATATATGTGCTTTAATTAAGTAATGCCTTGAGCTGTGAAAAAAGAAAAATACATGTTTGTAGAAGCTTTTGTATTTAAATTTTTAGAATACCTTCTGCATATTTTAAAAGTATACTGATACCGTTGAATGAGAATCCTTGAACTTGTCTTTTCTTGAGTCAAGAGATACTTGAAAGATATTAAACTTCGATAAAATAGGTCCATTAAACACTTTAAAGTCTAGTAAGTGGTTGAAAATTACGGCGATAATAATAAGTTTTAAGAGTTGTTTTAAAGAAGGAAAGTATGCGATTATATAGTGAGTGGAACAAAAGAAAAAAGAAAAGAAAACTTTGTTTTTCGTGAAAAAAATGTTCACTTTATTAATTTTGTAGCCAGGATTTTTTTTATTATTTTATTAGTTTTATATGAAATATTATCGAATTATATACTAATCTATTAATGACAATAAATCAAAAGTTAATAATAAAATAACCAGTGGATCCGTGCGAGGATTTCGCACTGCAGTCTAATAATTTTTAGCAATGTCGAATAATTTTTAGCAATATCTGATATTTTTTAGATGCAGTTTTAAACTTCTGAAGAAAAATTAATGATAAAAATATCTGCAAACAACACTAGTCAAGTCAGAATATCGTCTCATTTATTCCACCAAAGTTATAGTAAAAACTGATTGAAGATAGCAAAAGGCACGCGCGAGAAAAAATTAACGATCGTATTTTAACTGCATTAGAAGATGACGTCATCCGCTTTTTGAAAAACATGAAACAAAGAAAATAAATTGAATGCATTTAAAATACAATTTAATCTAATATAACAAAGCTTACCTTTTATTCTACACGTTAAATACCACTGCTTCGATCCATCGATGCAGATACTTGTCTTTTTCTTCTAAATATTAGATTGTCTTTTTTTTCTAAATATTTCACTTTTGTTTTTTAAGCAAAAATATAAAATAAATCCGTGCGGAGAAATCCTAGTTTAATCTTTTTGTAATATTTATTTTGTATATAATCATTGTTGAGCATCCTATAATGCGATGTTTTATTTTTGTGGCAACACTAATTTGAGGAAAACCTTTCATTTCATTTATGAAACCAATGCCGATTTAATTTTTAATTAACAGAAATTTTTAATGAAAAAACATGTTTTAAAGAAATGCGAGTGTACGATGTCAGAAGCAGCTGCAAAAACCTTTCGAACGATACCTCATTCGTCGCTGTGCGTTTCATAAATTCATAGAAAAGGGTATTTTGACACCAGGAATAATATCTATGACGATTACAAATAATTAAGATTATAACAATCTATATATTTAAAACGAAAAGCGCATTCTGTCAAATTTCCACACGAATATCTTCTCTTTGCGCATGCGCCAATGTCATTTGAAGGTTTCTCCCCTCAGAAAGGGGTAAACCTGATGGATTAGCCCTCACCTGTTTAGCTTAGGGGGATTGAAAAGGGTTAATTGAAAACGAATGCCGTCACCATTACATTGAAAGCATAGACCTTCTAATATATTTTTGCTCTGAGATTGAAAGTTAAAGCTTCTGTTTAAGAACTCGTGTTTCCACTACTAAATATGTATATTTTTCCGCAAAATTTTAAAGAGAGCTTGGATGCTGTTATATTTATAACGGATTGAAATGTCAGAGAGTTCGGAAGAAGAGAACAATTTTTTTTTGTTTTGTTTTGTTAAAGTTAAAGGAGCCGACGAGAAAACAAACAAACGAACAAAAAAGCGACAAAAAAACATTTCTTTTACAACGAGATAACAATATTTTTTCACAAAATTTTTATACGGGCTGTAAAACCGTTTTATTTATCACCAATAAAGATTTCAAAGATTTCGGACAAAAAGAACTTTTTATTTTAAAACTATGAAACGACCGTACGTAAAAAAAAAAAAAAAAAAAAAGAAAAGAAAAGAAAAAAAAAAGAAAGAAAATGAGCGCTTTTATCACTAAATATCAATATTTTTTCGCGAATTTTTCATTTAAAAATATAATTTCATCCAAGATCCGGTTATAGATATAAAATAATAAAAACTTGATGTTTCTTTTTAAATTTATTATTACGACCCCGGGCAACACCGGGCGGGGGTCAGCTAGTAACGTTTAAAATCGAAGTTTGATATTTTAGATTTGGAAATCGATATTGTTATTAATGGATGACTAATCGACAAAGGGAAATCTCTTATCAAAATATTATTAAAATTTTGTTTATTAGTAAAATATTAAACTATCCAAAATATTAATGAGCATAGTTCAAATGTTAAATATAACATAATCGCGCCAGTAATGTAGTTTATGTGGGGTTTAATTTTCTCTGACACCAACTTAATAAATAATTCACTCAAGTTCCTTCAAATAAACTAGAAAACATCACGTTAAAATCAAACTCTATATTAACGAAAGTAACTACAAAGAACGTTAAAAATACATGTAACAATATGAATAATTAATGAACCATCTGGATTATTATGCATTACATCTTATTTAATCTAAAACCCTTCAGTGTCGACGTCCTCAGTATAGTTCAAATACGACCATCTTAACTCACCAACTTCATAGACTCTCGCAAAAGCTTCCGTTCGATCCAACACCTCTTTTGACTTTACCTTTTGAAGTGTTGTTTGGAGTTTGCATGCTTCAACATAGAATATATGACGCAATACAAAGATGAAGTCGCTGATTGGCTTTGCATCTGTCGTTTTAGTTCAAGCAGGAAAACAGTTCAATTCCCACATATATATATATATATATCATCAGCTCTAACAAGTAAAAAAAGAGTAATCTCCAATTATTTAGATTGACAAAGTGGGATTTGATATTGAGGTGTTATATTTCCTATTTTAAGAATAATATTGGCATTAAAGGATCACAGATCGACAAAATGAAATCTCATACCAAAATATTATCGGCCATCAAAATTTAATCAAATATTGTTTTTCTAGTCTTGTATACAATCATCATGTATTGTTTCAAAGTAACATTTTATATTGAAGATTTATGTTTTATAGTTTAATAGTGATATTGGTTTTAAAGGATGGCAGACAGACAAAATGAAATTGTATATCAAAGTTTTAACAAAATCTATGCTATCTAAATTTTATCGCATTTCTTTTTTCTTTCTTTTTTTCTTTTTATTTATTTATTTATTTTATTTATTTTATTTATTTTATTTATTTTATTTATTTATTTATTATAATGTATAAAATTATGTATTGTTTCAAAGTAAGGTTTGGTTTGATATCTAGATTTTACCTTTTATATTTTAATAATTACGAGCTGGCCTTAATGAAATAAAAAAGTTTAATAACGAACTGTTAAATGAACTAATAAAAAAACCAATAAAAGTAATTTCAGTTTGAAAATTAATTATTCTATAATACACAAATTACTAAAAAAAACTTTTATTATAATGTGAAATTTCAATTATATTTTCACATAAATTGAATGTTATGTTATTTCAGTTTGAAAATTAATTATTCTATAATACACAAATTACTAAAAAAAACTTTTATTATAATGTGAAATTTCAATTATATTTTCACATAAATTGAATGTTATACGTTCGAAGATTTCTTTTCTTAGTAAATTGCACAGTCATATAAGTATAGATAATCTTAGTAGATATGTTGTCTTGTACCCAAAATCTGTAATTGGAGTCCACTCAAAATCCGACTTGAATCCAACACATTTCAGACATGAAAAAGACAAGAAACCTGAAATGAAAGAAATTAATCTATAATGAACAAATTTTTAATAAACCGTTTTATTATTGTCTGTACTTTTAGTTATATTTTCACATAAATTTTATGTTATACGAAGAAGATATATACGAAGATTCTTTTTTTAGGAAATTGAACAGTCATCTAACAAGGAAGGTCTCCATAAGCGCATACTCAGAAATTTTTGAAAAAATTACAGAATGTTCTTCTCATGAGGATATATACGTTTATAAAAAAAAATTCTGCGGAACCTCGATATAACGTCTGTAAAAAATTATTAAAATTTCGTTTATTTGGCGATTTATCACCAGTTGGCGACGGAATGAAATTTAAAAAAAATACGCTTTTATGACAAATACTCTTTAACCCGTTAACACCCAACTGTTTTTACACTTCTTTTAATTCTTCGACACCAGTTTTTCCCATGTAGTAATTCTGAGTTATTTAATGACTCAAAATTTGAGATTGGATAATGAGAAAATTTTCGTACTAAAATACTGGTATTGAAATTTAAAAATGTTGTACACATAAGTGTCAGCTTCGCTATAACATAAACAGACCTGCCAAGTCTCCGGCTTTTTGGATACCAGTAATTTAGTACAGAAAATGTTGTTTTATTTAATCGGAGCATTTTGCGATTTAAAAGAACAATATTTTCTCTAAAATATTACTGGTGTGCAAAAACCCGGAAACTTGGCAACTCTGCATAAAATAGATATCTGCAGCTTCCAAAACATAGAACATATTTTTTCAGTGATAAAATTAAATAACTGCAACATGAAGCAGCTTATATATATTATACAAAAAATAATAAACTATTTCATAGTTTGTTTAAATTCATTAAGTATTGCGCATTCGAATAATCATTTAAAAGCAATTTTAAGATGCATTAAAATCGTTTGCGTTTGGCAAGGAAAAAATTTTGCTAGCGAAATCGCGTCTTTCTGCGCCAAATACTCGAAAGTACAGGGTGTCCATAATTAAACGACCCTACTTTAAAGTTGTCTACAGACGAAACTATTGGTCAGAAAGTTGTGAAATTTTGTGAAGGACATAATGAAGGGATGGGAATTTTTTTGAGCGAAAAACAAATTAGTTCAAAATTTCGCCACTAGGGGGCGCTTTTGAATGTATTACACATTTAGAATACATTTGCAATAGTTTACAAATTTTATTACAATAAAAGATGTTCAACAAAACTTTTTTCACATGTTCGCATTATGGCATTTCCCAAAACACACTGCGGTCAAATGTGGAACATACTACCTTACGACTCCAGATGGTAGATGAAAATGATGGCCATCATGTGAAACATGATGTAATAAAAATTTTAAACAATCATAAATGTATGCTAAATGTGTAATTCATTCAAAAGCGCCCCCTGGTGGCGAAATTTTGAACTAATTTTTTCGCTCAAAAAAATTCCCATCCCTTCATTATGTCCTTCACAAAATTTCACAATTTTCTGACCAATAGTTTCGTCTGTAGACAACTTTAAAGTAGGGTCGTTTAATTATGGACACCCTGTATTTTATGTTTTTGCAGTTTTTCTACGGGAATTCCGCAGGTAAATTTCACTGTACCTTTATTACATACATGAGTAGCTTCATTGGCATTTTTTTCAAAATTTTCTGAGTATGCGCTTTAAGGAGACCTTCCTAAGTGTAAATATGTGAACAGATGTAGAGTCCTGTACCCGAAAACTGTATTTGAGGTCCACCTGAAATCCTTTTAGATAATTATTTTAAACTATGTAATATCTTTCTTACTATTTTCTATTTAGATCTTATTGTTAAAATTGTTCTTTCAAAGTGTTTTTTGGATAATACAGTACAGTCAAAAATAATAAGGTAGGATTAGGACTTACTTACCTGTAACAATCAAGTGCATCGGGACATCAGAGAGTAATCCATATAAGTAATCCAATGTGGAATGAACAGTATCCTTAGGGAGTTTAAAATTGATTCACAAATACTGTGTCTTTTAATCATATTGGAAGGTTTTAAAACTGTGAAAATGTTTAAGATGAATAAGTTACTATTACATTATAAATTACATTTTACGTTATAGGATATATATATGCCATTAGGGGCACTTAACAATATATTACATTTTTACGAGCTTCAGAACTGACAAGAAAATGTCTTTCATTCTATTAAAAGAGAGTTCATTATACTATTGATTGCATAAGAAAAGTAAAAGTTATTTCCTTTGGAAAAATCATCTTCGGTAAAAATCTTCTGCGTAGGTTGAATGAAGATGTTCTTTCATCATTTTAGTTACAATACTAAATTATTGTTCCGTTTTTTTTTTTTTTTTTTTCACTCGCAATTTCTTCTTTATTGGTGTTTCGGTGAAAGGTTTATGGCTTGCTTGAGAGTTTATAAATTTGAGGGTTTTCCAACAAATCCGAACTGAACCCGACACATTTCAGCCTGAAACACACAAGAAAACAGAAATGGAAGAAAATTAATCTACACATTCTTGTAAAATGTGCCATTTCCCGTTTACATAATCTATTGCAATGTTCTTAAATTGGAATTAAGCAAAAGAAAGTTTTATGGGGTGAACGACGAGTCGAATGTACAGTGTAAATAAAAAACAAATGTTTCTTAAATATATGAAAATATGAATAACCACAAACGGAAATATACAATAACCTCTTCCGAGTTACCCACGATAACAAAAAGCTTTCTTTATCTTTAGAAACCTCAGAAACCCATATATTTTCTAGTTTTAAAAAATTATTTTTAAAAATAAAGTTTTTTTTGCTGCCCTTAATTTTCGGAAAAGGTTTCCGAGTTGTTTTTATAGTATAATAATCAGTTTTCTCAAATTGGAATATAAATTTTTAGGATACTATCAATTCTCAAGAGAACACTCACGTTCGACAAACATGTTTTACCCACAAACATGATAAGTTAAGAGCATTAACAGTAAAATTAAAATTAATATCATTTTGTTACTCTTGCCATGTATAAATTCAGTTACGCAGCTGAAAATGTTTAATTGAAAATTGCATCCTTATAAACAATATTTCGATTTGAAACATGTGATTAATACACTACAAAAACTACTCGGAAACGTTTCTGAAAATCAGTGGCCTGGAAAAGACAAAAAAGAAACTTTGTTTTTATAAATGTTTCTTTAAATCTCTAAAATATATTGATTTCTGAGGTTTCTAAAAATAAAGAACGTTTTTCGGAATCATGGGTAACTCGGAAAAGGTTATTGTGAATTTTCTTTCGTGGTTATATTATATTTTCATAGATTAGGAAATAATTGTCTTTTTTTAACATTGTAGGAAGATGAAGATTATTGAAGATGATTTATAACACTACTCAGCAAAGTAATTTTTTGAAGTGAAAACTTCTTTAGGCGCGTTGAGCATTTTTTGAGATGGGAAAAAACCATTGAACTCGCGACACTGTTACTGTAACCGACACCTCTGTATATAAGTATGTACATGTATTATGTATAGTTCGGTATGAGGTAGGGCGGGGTGGGCGCGTCGCGCACCTCATGCTTGACTGTGCGCTATTGGTTACGCTATTGGCTTGCCTGTGCGCAGTTGATGCAGTCTTTATAAGATATTTAAGTAGATTCGAATCACAATTGTTTGATTCCTATTTTAGTTACCATAAACTTATAGTATCAGTTCTGGAATATAATGATAATAATGAGGATGGTAATGATGATGATGGAAGAGTTGTTCAAATTGTGGATGAAAATTTATAAGTTTCATTGGTATTCATTTCAAAGAATACCAATTATTTAAATTTCATATTTCATGTGTTTGTAAATTTACCTTTTAAGCAATAGATTGCAATTTTTGTATGTAAAACAATATGCATTTTCTTTCATGTACAATAGTGCATTAAATGAAAATTGTAATATAATTTTTTTTGTAGTAGTAGTTTAAAATGATGAATAAAAAAAAACACTTCATTTAAAAGTTTTTCCTGCCCAATAAAACATATCCTGACGACTCAAAAAATATACACGTAATTGTTCAAGTTTTCACTTCTGTAGGCACTCCCGGAGTGCCAATGTTTTGTTTTATTTTTTAATCAAAAATCTGAAGTTGGCCCTCTAAACGTGAAATGTATCCCCAAAATTCGGGGACGTTTAGTCAGCTTAGCTATAATTAAAACTTACTAAAAATCGCTGATGTAATCCAAAGAAATTTAAATCTTTCTATATATATATGTATTACCTATCAGTCACTCGGGGGACTTACCGTAAGGTTCATAATTCTGCTAACTTTCCAAGACAGCTTAAAATTTTAAAACTGTTCTGTAATCAAAACGGGTACTTTATAACACATTTTTTAATGCACTTTTGTCCACAAACATATGAAATTAGCAGATGTTCTTTTTTTTTTTGGAACTATGCAATCGAACATTTTTTTCATTTTTTGATAAAGGCGGAAAACCTTTCCGAAAATGTTGTCAAAGTTTTGAATTGAATTTCTAGACACGACAACGCGGGAAAAGGGAAAAAACTTCTGTAATAATAAAAGAATAGCTTAGATCGCAACATATAATTCCTTTATCGAGAAAGGAAAAAAACTGTTCGATTACAAATCATTTCAATAATCATGCCTGCAAGCGTCATAATTTTACGTTTAAAATAGTGTCACAAAGTTTCGCCTTGAACGGGAAAATTACCGTTTTAACCAAGATATCTTACAAATCAAACAATATTTATCAAACAATATTTATCAAACAATACTGATCAAACAATACTTATCAAACAATACTTATCAAACATAGTAGTTATCAGTGGTGAATCCAGCGAGGGGTCAAAGGGTCAGCTGACCCCCCCTGTGATGAGAAGCACCCTTATTAGTGGCGCAGCCAGAACTTTTTAGCAAAAGGATTTTTTTTTATTCTTATTATTTTTTGTTATTTCACACATTTTTTACAGTTCCGAAAAATTAGCATGGGAAATCAATGTTAACCATTTTTTTGCTTGGTCCTGTAAGATATTTCTGCTCTGCTTTGGTCGTCACACAAAAGAGCGTGGGTTCGTTCTCTGGACCATTGTTACTTGGCGCTTTGTTCACTCCCAGATGGACACCGAGATGATGGGAACCTAATGGAAGAGGGTGGCTGATGTTCAATAGCAAATGAAGAAAACTTTCGTTCATTATTGAGGTTTCGCATTGACGCAGGTGACACTGTTTTGGAAAATCACATAAACAACGCTTCTCGTAAACCTACTTTTATCAGTAAAACAACTCAAAATTAATTAATTGACATTTGTGGGGAGCTCATATCACAGAAAATACTGAACTCTATGAAAGAAAGTCGGTTCTTTAGTATCTTAGCTGACTAAACCACCGATGCTGGTACTATGGAGCAGATGAGTCTTAGCATTCCATATTTGGATATAACTACGAAGAAAATCAGGGAAGAGTTTGTAGGCTTTGTAGAAGCTAGAGGGCTTAAGTGGTGAGTTCCTTGAAGACCTAATTGAAGAAAATCTAAAGAAATTAGGATTAAAAATTGAAAATATGCGAGGACAAGGTTACGACGGTAGTTCAAATATGGCTGGAAAACTCAAAGGGCTGCAAGCACGCATAAAAGAAAAGCAGGCACTTGCTATTTACATGCATTGCGTGTCTCATAAACTAAATCTTGCCATATCTAAAGCCTGTTCATTACGCAGTATTAGAAACGCTGTTGGTGTCATGAAAGAAGTCATCAATGCAATTAGGGAATCCGCTAAAAAAATAATTGGATGGCAAGAGGAAATTCAAGAGCATCCTCCTCAAGAAGCGCGATTGAAGCTCTCAAAACTATGTGAAACTCGGTGTATTGAACGCCACGACGCAATTTTACAATTTTTACAAGTTTTCGATGCCATTGTGTGCTTTCTAGAATTATTAGATGCAGAAGAATCGTCCTCCAAATCCGCATCTTTAATAGCATCAGTTCTGCGATTTGATTTCCTTATTGCAGTGCAAATCATTTCCTCCATGTTAAGATTAACTATTTCTTTATCTTGTAATTTGCAAAGCCCTTCGTTAGATTTGAAACAATGCCATGATATGGTAAAACATGTTGTCGATACTTTAAATGATTATTGAAATTCATCATCAAGTTACTCGAAAATATACGAGGAAGCATCGAAAGTAGCAACTAAACATTCCACTGAAATTACTATGCCGAGTAAAAACACAGCACCACAGATCCAATACTGCAGCGTCAAGTTCTGAAGAATATTACAAATTTAATTTATTTTTGCCATTTATAGATTTTATCATATCAGAGTTGGTAACAAGATTTTCTGCTGCTGAACATTCAAACATCGTTGCATTACATGGATTGATCCCGGCATTTGCCAGTGAGGATACTGAAACTTTAATGAATGCAGCTGAACCTTACAAGAAAGATATTTCAGGGACATTTTCTGAATTACGAGGAAAAATAGACTTATGATAGCGGCAATGGAAAAACAAACCGGAGAGCGAACTTCCACGCATTGCAAGTGAAAGCATATTACAAGCTTCAGAATTTTACCCGAATATCAAGACTCTTCTACATATTTTATGTGTCCTTCCTGTTACAACCTGTACCAGTGAACGGTCTTTCTCAATATTAAGACGGGTTAAAACTTACTTGAGGTCAAATATGGAAGAAGAAAGGCTAAACTATTTAGTAATGCTTAATATTCATCGCGATAAGGAAATTCACTCTGAAGAAGCATTAAATAAATTCGCAAAGAAGCATCACGGGAAATTGCAACTTCAGTATTTTTAAGGTAATACAGCAATGTTTTGCCATTATTTTTTTCGTTGCAATAAAAAGTCTTCTCCACATCTTAAATATGAAAACGTTTAATTTTATTTAATTAAGGAATTTTAACCTTTCTGTATTAACTACATATTATAGAATTAAAAAATTGTATATTTCATACAAAATGATAACAAATTGGTTACTAAAAGTTAATTTAATAATATTATTATAATTTGTAATTTATATATTAATTTAATATTAATATAATTTTTAATGGATAATTTAGTATTATTTCATGAAAATTTATTAATTACTGTGTAATATATTATATTTTGAAGCAGATTTAAATGATGCTTCGTTTTTCTTTCTCTTCACTGATAATTTTATAAGTAGAAGGTATAACGCTGGCCACTGAAACTTGATCCCCCTGTGAAAATTTTCTAGATCCGCCCCTGGTAGTCATAATACAAGTTTGAATTATGATTTCTCCAGAGTTACAAATATTGTCACAATATGTAACTACAATATTACACAATAGTTACAATTACAATAACAAATACAGTTACAATTTTACGAATATTACATTGAATAGCTTCATCGTCAGTTTATTAACAAACTAGATTAAACGAACATAATACAATAATAATTGTATACTAAGTTTTATTAAATTTTACAGAGTTACAACGCAAAGTAATGTTTTTCACTTTATTGGTAGGTAAATAAGGATGTATAATGGACAAAACTGACGACAATAATTACGACTATTATACAATTAATATTTTTTGCAATTCATAAGTATGCTTAAAAATAATAAAAAAAATTTCTAATCATGGTATGAGAAACCTTAAAAACTTTAAAACATTAAAAACTTTGCATTACACTTTTGTAATACATTTAACATGCATGCCCCTATTAATAAAATGTTAACACATATTTTACTTGATGTGATTTTAAAATTATAATTATTAATATGAGTTGCCCTTTTTGAATAAATTGTACCGTATTTAATAATAACCGAACATTTCAAATATCATTTTAAAACTCATATTTCCTAAATTATTCTCCAAGATTTCATAATTTTTTCTCTCTATGTTTAGGAGGGAAACAAACTAAAAGTTACTTAATATGTTAAAATATATTAATGTAGTATTAATTCAGTTATAATTAAATAATGCTGTTACATAGTACACCATACATAGAATAGATTTATAAGAATACTATGTTGGTATGTAAAACATAATGTATAGAACATGAAATAGGATACAAAAATTCAAAATATACTGAAGCAGATTTTCCAGCTGGGCGAAAAACGTCCGGGCCAGGATTTGAACCTGGGATCTCTTGGCTGAAGTTGCCATGCTCTAACAACTGAACCATCCCAGCCGAATCTGGAAGACCTAATTCATCCAGTTAACCTTATTGATCCTAGCATTTGGTCTGATATCTGAATCAAATCAACAGAATAAATCGCAGGTAATTGTGATTAATCAATTTCATTGTTTGACACAATACATGACACATAAAAACTAACGTAATGAAAAGCACAAACAACCATAATAATTTAGCAATTATGTGTTTAAAAGTGTGCATCTTCTTTAATATTCAGAGAGGGAAAAAAAGAAGAAGAGAGGAAGAAAGAGCTATAGCAGACACATACATGACACATACAGACACATATAACATACATGATTATTCATTAATTTAATGTTTAAATAAAGGCTTCTATTATAAAGCTTTGAAACAGTTTCGAACACTGGATACGTGATTAAACTAGATTAATTTCAATTTTAATTTATCTAATTTTTTCAATTTTATTTTATATTATTATTTGTGATTTCTTTACCAATTTGAATAATTGTGTTAAAATTAATCTAGTATATTGAAGCAGGCCGTAAAATCATCAAAATACATATTGCATGTAATATAGATTACTGTATTCTAATTTTACAGCATATACGCAATAATTTTATGTCACTGATCCGAAATTGAGAGGTATCATGTTTGCACGATTTCAAAGCTAATTCCCTCTCTGAATAATATAAGTCCATATTATAAGTGTGCTTCTGATATTATAGTATGCCATTCCATTAATATTAATAATGCTGCTCATATTAAATATGCAGCTGATACCTGCTTAACTAATGAAGGGGACAGAAATAGAATTAGGTTGTATTCATTTATATCAATATTAGGCTTTATTAATAGGGAAAAGGTAAATGTAAATATGCACTGCATTCTAATTAAAATATATATTTTCTACGGAATTACGTTTTCTTTCAAAATATACTTAATGAGAAAGAAAAATCATGCGTCAAGCATAAGATTATGAAACACTTTTCAACACATTCAGAGTTCTGTAACAAAACTTCATCATTTAATAATGTGAAAGATTATCTCTATGCACACAATTTGGAAAACACATAACACATTTTAAAACCCAATTTCAACAATTACCATCTACTATCGGAAAAATATCTGAATTATTTTATGTAGCTCTATATGGGATCTGTAGATTTGTGTGTATATGCCATACAGTACGTCAAAATTTAGCTGAAAAGGGAAACGCCGTTATAAATTCTCTTTCAGCAATTTCCGTCAATAAGCAGAAATGTTCTCGAATTCTTTTGTGCAGCCCTGTATATCATCTATAGAATGCACACCAAGTAATATACAATAAATTAGTTCATTTTAAAATACATAAAACAATAGAAAAGCACTTCCCACAATTATTGCTCATAGACAGTACTTTAACCGAATTCTCTTGTGTGTCCCTGTAAATGAATGAAAAATTATATGCACACAATTTTGAAAACGCATAACACATTTGAAAATACAATTTCAGCAATTACCATCTACTATCGGAAAAATATCCGACTCATATCACAATAACAGCCGATAAAATTCATTTTGCTGAAATAATAACGATGATTTTTTTACATTGCCTTGTATTAGATATTTGCGCATAGTGTAATATTTTAATGTAACAGAAGTGTAATTAATTATTTGTAAAAGTGTATTGAAACGTAATTTCTGAAAATAAAATTAACAAATTATCTATAATATGGAAATCGGCACGTCAAATAAATTTTGTATTCATGCATGTTTGCATAAGAGTGCAACAGCTATTGCACCAAGATCTGAATATATATAAATCTAGTTATAGACAAAGATTACTCTTTAAAGAGTAATGCCACGTTCATTTCTCACTTTTGATGTACAATTTCCAATTTCTTTTTATTATAGAAAATATCACTGTAACTTCATGTTAAAGTTAAAGAAACGCGCTACATTTCATATTCATATTTGTGTGTAATTGCACAAGTAAATAAAGGCATTAGAAAAATATAAACGAAAGTTTTAAAATGACCACAGCATACAATTATTTTTATGTATTATATTTTTATCCGAGAGAAAAAAATACAAATTCATTTTAATCGCTAAATTAATTAATTTTTCATGTACGAACTTTTAATAACAATAATTACATTTTTTTTAGAGGGATCAATTTAAAAAATACTGACACATAAAAATTTACGCTTATGGTGCTTTAACAACTGACGTATCTATACTTATAAAAGAGTAACTTTTGATTTTTACATAATCAACGCCGAGCCTCAACCGTTTGTCCTAGAACAATGAAATTTGGAAGACATGTTCTTTACACAATGTAGGCACCCACTAAGAAAGGATTTTTGAAAATTCCCACCCTAAGGGGGTTAAATGGGGGTCTCGAAAGTTTTAGATAATTTCGTCTTTTCCGCATATCTCAGCAGGAGTTTTAAGTAGGAGCGTGAAATTCGGGATAAGAATTCCACTAAAGAATAGTTAAACATGTATTTCAGGCGATTTTAAAAATTCAACAACTAAGTGGGTTAAATGGGGGGTCGAAAATATTTGGTGATTTCACATTTTCACCATATTTCATCAGCAGTTTTAGGTAAGAGCGTGAAATTCAAGATAAAAAATCTACTAAAAAAATAATTGAACAGGTATTTCAGCGATTTTAGAAATTCTACCACTAAGGGGGTTAAATGGGGGGTCTAAAGTTTTAGGTCATTTTGCCTTTTCGCCATATCTCAACAACAGTTTTAGTTAACCCATTCGGGACCATGGGTGCATATATGCATCCTCAAAAAGAGCATACAGAATTTGTTTTAGGCACCAGTAAAAAATAAAAGTAATATTTGCTTTCTCTAATTAGAGCAGTTTTGTGATAGCTTAAGAAAAGGTAGCTTTTTAAAAAAAAGTGGTGCTAACCGAATAAAATTTGTGTAAAAGCCGTCGGTCCCGAAGGGGTTAAAAGCTCGAAATTCAGGATAATAAATGTACTAAAAGTTAGTTTAACACATATCTCAGTGATTTTAAAAATTCAACTACTAAGGGGGTTAAATGGAGGGTCGAAAGTTTTTAGTCATTTCGCGTTTTCGCCATATCTCAGCAGCAGTTTTAGGTAGGAACGTGAAATTCAGAATAACAAATCTACTAAAAAAATAATTAAACACATATTTCAGCGATTTTAGAAATTCATCCATTATGGGGGGGTTAAATGGGGGGCTCGAATGTTTTAGGTTATTTTGCCTGTTCGCCATATCTCAGCTGCATTTTTAGTTAGGAGCTCGAAATTCGGGATAACAAATCTATGAAAAATATAGATAAACATGTATTTGAGCAATTTTAGAAATTCAGCAACTAAGGGGGATTAAATAGGTGGTCAAATATTTTAGGTCATTTTGCCATATCTCAGTAGACATTATAGGTAGAATCATGAAACTCAGGATAACAAATCTACTAAAAAATAGTTGAAAACGTATTTCTGCGATTTTAGAAATTCAAACACTAAGGGGAGTTAAATGGGGGTCGAATGTTTTACGCCATTTAGCCATATCTCAGTAGAAGTTATAGTTAGGAGCGTGAAATAATCCAGGGTAACAAATCTACTAAAGAATAGTTAAAAATGCATTTCAGGTGATTTTACAAATTCAACTACAAAGGGGGTCAAATGAAGGGTCGAAAATTTTAGGTGATTTCACCTTTTCACCATATTTCATCAGCAGTTTTAGATAAAAGCGTAAAACTCAGGATAACAAATCTCCTGTAAAAAAAATAGTTAAACCAAGTATTTCAGTGATTTTAGAAAATTGGTGACTAAAGGGTTTAAATAGTGGGTGGAATTTTTTTTACGTCATTTTGCCATTTTTCAATAGAAGTTTTAGGTAGGAGCGTGAATTTCGGGATAACAAATCTACTAAAGAATAGTTAAACATGCATTTTAGGCGATTTTAGAAATTCATCTACTAAGGGGGTTAAATATGCGGGAGGGGCGATAATTTTGGATGATTTCGCCTTTTCACCATATCTGATCAGTAGTTTTGGATTAGAGCGTGAAATTCAGGGTAACAAATCTGCTGTAAAACTAATTAAACACATATTTCAGCGATTTTAGAAATTCACCCATTAAGGGGGCTAAATGGGGGTTGAAAATTTCTTTCATTTCGAATGTTCGTCATATCTCAGCAGCATTTTAGCTAGGAGCTTGAAGTCACAGATTCAGGATAACAAATCTACAAAAACATACTTAAACATGCATTTAAAATTCAGCCACTAAAGGGGGGGTTAAATGGGGGTCGAATTTTTTATGTCATTTTGCCATATCTCAGTAATAAGTAAGAGCGTGAAATTTAAGATAACAAATATACTAAAAAATAGTTAAATATATATTTCAGCAATTTCAGATAATAATCCATCAAGGGGATCACACTGTGTGTCGAAAGTTTTAGGTAATTGTGCCATATCTCAGCAGCATTTTTAACCCATTAGTGCCTGAATTTTTTTTTTTCGCTTCAAATTTTCTGTAGTGGTTAGAAAATGATGCGAAATGAATAAGAAAAATAGTAAACAAAAATTACAAGTAAAAGAAAAATGATTTATCTAACAAAATAAAAATGTCCCAATTTTGGGACGCTAGGCACGAGAGGGTACAGGTTTTTCCAGCATATCATTTCTTTCAAAATCTATACAAAAGTGATCTTAAATTTTAAAAATACAATTCAAATATTAAATTTGCTACAAAAATGTGAAATAAGAAAACATTGATATTATATATTAGAAAATTTTAATTGCTGTGGAATTCTTGGAAATATTTTTCATGTAATTCAACCATACATCTGCTACATTTTCTTGTGACTTTTTTTCACAGTTCGCATATCTTACGTTCGTTTCATTAACAACTATATAATGATGGAGGCCGTTATACCTGATTGTTTCTAATACCCTGCATTTGTTAGGTTTCCCAAGGGATCATCCTGCTACGACTCAGTAAGTAATGAAACAGTTAGGAATTCTTAAAACAAATGTTATGAGTAAATATTTTTTTTCACTGGCTCAGTGAAGTGCATTTTAATTTCAATGGCGCACGGGTGGCAATAAGATATAGAATACACTTCGAGAACTAAAAAAACAGATAAGATACACTAAAAAATAGATAAGATAAATACATTAGTGTAAACAGCAACGTAAAGAAAACCAAGAACAGTTAGGAATCAGGAGTCACCTACACAAACTACCTACCAATAGTCAAAATACGTTTAGTGTACACGTTTATGAAGGCTTTTTAAGAGGAGCCCCTTTTTTCAAAGAAAATATCAATAAACAAGAATAAAAATCATGCATCCGCCATAGATTATAAAACCCTTTCCAACACTAAGAGAATAGTATTAAGATATTTAATTTTTTCATACGATGAAATGAGATATCTAAATAAGCAATTTAAAAAATACATAACTCAGTAAAAATACGTTTTCAACAATTGCAGCCCATATTCGACGTTTTTCGTGCGGCCCTGCATATAATCTACAGAATTTGTAAACAACACTTAATACTCTAAAAATTACATAAAATTGCAGGACACAGCGGAAAGAGAATTTCTAGCAATTACCGATCATAGTCAGTCTCTTCGTTTTCAATATCGAACATTCTGTAGTAAAATTCAATTATGTATAAAAAAATTCATGACAATCCGAGTACATGTACGAGGGTTAGAGAACGGACAGACAAACAGACACGCAGACAAACTGAATTCATAAACACTTTTCAACTATGTTGGAAAGTGTTAAAAACAGAAGCAGCAATACACATGATAAACATGCAATTGATTCTAGAATTATTTTCTCATTTTTCATTCAACACATTTGTTTATCACTCACTTACTTTTCATTTTATATTGAAAACTGGCTTTTTGTGTTTTTCTTTACGTTGGTTTTGAATACATTAAGTTTTCATTAACAATTTACTCCTTAAAACATCTTAAGATTTTTGTGCTTTTTTTATGAGTAATAATAATATAAAACCCCTCCCTGACAAAGAACCTAACTGCAACATTTTTCATTATAAGGAAAAAATCAAACCCAAATTCAACAAAATATTTGTATACCCATGTCTTACACCATCTTACACATGTTTTTAAAAGGTTTTATAGCTAAATATATGATTTATATTTGAAAAAAAAATGACTTAAAAATTATAACTTTTAATAATGGGAGAAAACATGGGCCATTCGTACCTAGCGTCCTTATTTTTGGATGCTAGGTAAACCGTCAATAGTTTAAGTTAAATTTAAGAAATCCAAATTTTCAAGAATACATGTTTTAAAATAATGTATTTCCATACATATTCATTAAATATATACACGTGGAGTTATTAATTGAAATAATATCTCACCTTTTTTGCCTTTCTATTTCAATTCATTAAAATCAGTATCAATTGTGGAATTAACGCATCAAAAGACTAAAAAAAATTTTTTTAATTTGAAGCCACCTATGTTTATTTTTGAAAAGTATAATCTAGAGATTAATTCCAAGAAATTTTTATGTCAGTAAGTCTATTTTTTTAGAAAACAGGATTTTTTTTACTGAAGCGTCCCAAAATTAGGACGCTAGGCATAAATGGGTTGAGTAAGAATGTGAAACTCCGTTTTACAAATCTACAAAAAAAGTAGTTAATCATGTATTTCGGCAATTTGAGAGCTAGCGAGTTTGTGAACAATATCGGCTGTGAACCCGATTGCGGAAGATTAGGCGAAAAAGAGAACTATTGCTGATTTTTTATTATATATTTTGTGTGACATTTTTTCCCAGGAATATATTTTTAATTTCCCATTTTATATAATTTTTTTTCGATTTTCGTCTTTTAGCGATCGGATTTAAAATTTTAAACAAAATATTATACTTCCACCTCTTTTCAAATTACAATTTTTGAAAGTAAAAAACTGCGGTTTAAATACTGATTGCCATATTTGTATAGGGCTAGGGTATGCACAAGGATGCCTTGTGGTGATTACCGTATAGTCAGATTACAAGCGTGCAACCGAATGGGTCCTGTTAATATTATTTCATTTTAAAGATTTATGCACGCAAAATAACCGAACCACGTTATGGTGATCGCAGTATTAACTATGTATGGCTGAGAAATACACAGGGCCCCTCTATTTTGATCACCTCATTAATATTTTATGGGCGTGACAGTACCCGTTTACAATGATCACCATTTATCTTAGGCAATCCCATTTTTATTTATTTCAACTGAAAGCTCTCCGCTCATCTTAGATCACGCACAGGGACAGTAGTATTTTGTCAGAGGGATAATGGAAAAAATATTATTAATGTCACGAAATATTTATTTACGTGCTTTTATATACAGGGTGACTTTTTTTAAAGTTGTGAAAGTAAAACACTATAACAAAAGAACCACTGATCCAAATGACCTAAAATTTCACCAGTATGCTCCCAAAGTAATGGGTATTTTTTAGGCATGGTTAAAAAAACTTAAAATCGCACCGACAGATGGCGCTGTAAGGTAGCAGAAACAAAGAATATCGTCTGTGGGAGGAAAACAATGGACGGTACTTTGAGAAACAATCTGCCGTATACCCTCTGTCGTCATTGGACCTTTTCTTAAAATCTTATGTGTCCTAAATCAAGAGCAGTTGCTACGCTGTCATTATTCTGATAATACAGTTTCACTAATAACGCACGGTCCGTCAATGGCGCAGTCATAGCGAGGATTTCCGTAATGAACACGAGATGTGCGTACCTCACGTTTTTATCGCCAATGTGCGTGCGCCGGGCGCAAGGTCGTCTCCCGAATTTACTGCATGTACAGCGCCATCTGTCGGTGCGATTTTAAATTGTTTTTTTTAACCACGCCTAAAAAATTCCCATTGCTTTGGGAGCATACTGGTGAAATTTTAGATCATTTGGTTCAGTGGTTCTTTTGTTATAGGGTTTTACTTTCACAACTTTAAAAAAAATCACCCTGTATATATCTATATATTATATAGTTATTTTCGTATAGTTTAAGTAAAGTATTTTATTTAAAGTTCTCTATTTTTGCATGTAAAAAGCAATTTCTGGGCCCCAAGGAAAGTTTGGACAGTACGCTGCATAATGTATTTGTGCCCCCCTCAGGAGCGACCGGCTAGACGGGCGAAGAGTGGCTAGTAAAGTATACTTCTTTATAAAATGTAAATACGTTTAATTAATCTTTCAATTTTAATCTTCATAAATCTGTAATAAAAATGTCCGGGGTAAGTTTTAGAAAATTCAACATCATTTTCCTTTGTTTTCAGATAAAAATAAATTTCTGAATGGAAAATTCTTTTTCCGCTAAATAATCTTCAATTTTGAAGTCTCTCTAAAGAGTAATTCGCGTTGCCATGGTTGCAGGCTTTTCAAAAGTTCAAGAATCCTTTTTTAGATGGATTAGAATTTTGAAGACGTCATTGTATTTATATAAAAGAGTGTTCTGATGCTTTTGATATTTGTTGAATACTTTGAAGAACGGTAAAGGAAACGTCCTCATGAGTTGAAACTTACATGTAGTGTTTAAAGAGACTTTATGTATTTGTTAGTAGAAAAATAAATGAGATGAACAGAAAATACTGAAATAAATACGCAAAAAGTATAAATTAGCGCAAAGAAAAGCATAAACAACAAAAGTTATTTTAGTGTAAATGTGTTCAACGGGGACATGGTGTAAGGGAAAAGTCACTCGAACTTAAAAATCCGATATGTTAAAATTAAGAAGGCGTATGTAATGTGCTTATATGGCAGCTCATAAATTTTAAAAATTGATCATTTTTTTACAATAGATAGGCAGTACAATTTTGACCAATAAGAATACTCAAATTAACCGGTAAAGCATGTAGGGAAATACTAAAACTTTATGACAAATTTTATTCAGCAAGGAGTTGTGAATAGCCATTCGTAGAAAATATGAGCAACAAAACATTTTACGCAGGACATTCACTATATTTCATCGGTAACTGTGTGCAAGCGAGAACTTCCAGAAGTGGTTTGTAAGGTTATCGTGAGTTACATGGTTAGGATTACTAGAACAATTAAGAGCCTACACTAGTCACGCGAAGAAATGCTCAAGCTAATGTTAAGTCTATGGGAAAGTTCTTGCGCGATTTATCGCTCGCATTTTAATATTTTTAAATGATATTTCTTGCATACGATAGCTGAGGTCGATCTCTAACGTTGTTAGTTTTTACTTTTTGGATTTTGGTTCCAGTTTTTTTTATAAGCGGACATTTGAAATTTTGGAACCGGTTGGAACCGGTTCTGAAAGTAAAAGTGCCCTATAAAAAAAAAAAAACTGGAACCAAAATCGGAAAAGTAAAAACTAACAACGTTAGAGATCGACCTCAGCTATCCTATGCAAAAAAATCATTTGAAAATATTAAAATGCGAACGAGAAATCGCGCAAGAACCTTCCCATAGACTTAACATTAGCTTGAGCGTTTCTTCGCGTGACTAGTGTAGGCTCTTAAGTGTTACTGAACTTATTCCTTCTTACTTGCCGATTTCGATTATATCGGCTAACCGATATTAAGATGGATAGTATTCGCTCAACTCTTCATCCAAATATAACATTATGGTAAGCAGAATTCACTTGACCCTGCTGAAATAGACCTACTTTTGCTTTTGCAACTTTTGCATGTTCAAGTCGAAAATGTTGTTCATTCTTCCAGAACTCGACAAATGTAATCAACAGAAAGGAAGCACTAAAACATATGCATATATTCCAAAGGGCTTGAAGAACTTGTTCGTTCATCTTCCGCATTTTTCGAACAAAGTTAAGTAAAAAGGTTTTGTATAGTTGTATTTTGTATTACTGTACGCTTATTTTTTTCTCCCGTCTGATATAACGATACTTGTTATATCAGACGACCATATAGCGTTTTTATAACCATAAATATTTTTAACACACCCCGCGTTTTTACCCCCACATGTGGTGCACGAGTGTCTTTTAATTTGCATAGTATGCCGCTTACCGCGCCATCTATTGATATACTTTGGAACTTATTTCTTTATGCCATAACGTTTCCCAATTCTTCCAGTATATTCAGTTCAAATTTGAAGTCATTTTGACCAGTGGTTCTTGTTTTACAGCATTTTGGAAGTGGGACTTTAATTATAATCGCACTGTATAATACACAAACATCATCGTAAAACTTTCTTTTCAATATTTAACCATACAGCGTTAAATGTTGAGTAAAAATATCCAGTGTGATATGGCTTTAACTACCCAGTGAATCATTCTTAAATTTCGAATTCGGAACTTCCAACTCTCACGATTATGCCATTGATCTATCACTGTCTTCTTTATGTCTGAATTTTACAACAACAATATTTTTTTATATATTTCAGACGCACGTGAATTTGTGGTGCACGGATTACAATATCAAATGTTCTAAGCATTATTGAACCAATAAACGATGTAAAACATAATATACAGAGTTATTCAAAATGTCATCCGATTTAAAAATTCCATATTTTCAAAAATAAACGACACAGAATTATAAGTAATTCATGAATGTTAAATTAACGGCAATAACATTCACATTAAAATTAATGGTATTTTGTTAGTCTTTCATGCATAAATTCAGATATGCAGCTGAAAATGTTTAATTAAACATGATAGCATCCTAAAATATCGATATTCCGATTTGAGAAAAAAGCATATAACGCTATAAAAATTACTCGGAAACGTTTCCAAAAATCAGGAGGAGGAAAATGAACTATTTTTATAAATTCTTCTTTAAATCTCGAAAAAATATTGGTTCCTGAGATTTCTAATGTTAAAGAACGTTTTTTCGAATCATGGGTAACTCAAAACAGGTTATTTTATATGTGTGTACGTTTTTGTATATTATATTTGCATCGATTATTTTTTTTATTTTTTTTTTTTAACAGTGTGGTCAATTAAAAAAAAAAAAAAAAAAAAAAAAAAACTCATCCTAGTTTCAAAAGAAAACTGACACGCATAAATCAATAGAACGAGTTTAAGTAAATCCGAAATAATGTACGTATATTTGTTACATTAAAAATTGGCGAATATAAATATTGAGAACTAATACCAGAACTGTGGAACAGAGTCCTGCATCGGATCCGGCTACCCGGCTTTTCCTGACCCACGGCTGAGTTCGGGTCGGGTTGATGCTGATTTTTCTCGCTGAGAGCCGGGTTGATTTTAAATGTTTCGGGTTCAGAACGGCTTTGAATTGGATTTTGACTCTCTTAAGTCGGGTTCGACTTGGCCCGAATTTTCAAAAAAAAAAAAAAATGCCGTATATATTTTTTATGAAAAAAACTATATATTTGATTATTAATAAATGCACATATGTTTATTTTTATATTTAAAAAAATGAATTTGATATTAGGGATATATTTGTTGACTTCTTTTGCATAATAGAATTAAAATATGGATTGACATTTTTTTGGGTCGCATTTGCGTTTAAATATTTCGAATTTGGGTTGAAGTGTGTCGGGTTCGGATCGGGTTTCGGACTGTCGAAATTCTTTTTGTCCGTTCGGATTTCGGGTTGACTTTAAGCAGGATTATCAGGTTCGGGCAGTCTACAACCCGACACTATTGTAAACTAGTCGTTGGGGGGGGGGGGGGGGGGGCACCGTAATACTTACCCAGCATGGATATGCATAATGTAAAATATTAAAATAAAAATGTGTAAACTACTTATAAAATGCATTGCAATTCAAATAAAATCGTGGCTTGATGACGTCATAAACTTTAAAGGCTCGATTACTGAATTGCTTGAAAGAAACATCCTTATAACTCCAAAACTAATAATCCTATTAACTAGCGGTTTATTGCATCTGATTAAGCGTCAAATTTCCAATTAAAATATATCTTTGAAGTGAAATTTGGATGAAATACAGGGTCATGGAAAATCAAAGAGTGTGGAAAATAGGATTCGAAATATCTCGGCAACTCATTATCCGATCGACTTCATGCTTTATGCAAAATTTATGTTTTTTTATTGTCTTTTATATTCATTTCTTAAAATAAACAATTTCAAAAATTTTTATATACATTTTATCAGAACAAATATTTCGAGAGTCCGAAAAAAATAGTTCCGGTTAATCGAGGTTATTGAAATTAAATAGGCTTCTTCCCATTATTACATACTAAGTACATACCAAATTTCAAGTCTCTATCTCAATTTTTTTCGGGAGATAGAGCGTTTACAGACACACAGACGGACAGCAATTTTTTTTTTTTCTAAAAATATGTTTTTCGGAATCTTCAGTGTCTGAAACGTGTAAATCCGTCAATTTTTTTTTTTTTTTTTTTCAAAACGATTACAAGACTTACCCTTTACTACGTATGATGGGTAAGTAGAATTGGCAGATATTTAGAATGAGACTAAAAAAGAATCGGTTCTTAGTCAATTAAAAATAAATCATTCTGGTGTCAAAAGAAAATTTTACATAAAGCAAAGGAACAAATTTAATTCAATTTGAAATAAAATATATTTCTTAAAACACAAAATGCATAGCAGTGAAATTCGTAATGTTGATAAATTACTTTTTCGCATTTTGAAAATGTTATCCGAGATACAAGAATCGTGATTTTTCCTATATAATTCAGATTTTTGATTGATGAATGCATTATCGAAAAAAAGTTATCTGTTAACATTTGTACATTTTCAGAAAATCATTTCATAATCATAAATTCGACGATAGATTTGACTGGAAACAAGAAAAAATATGCTGATTCCATTTAAATTCGTTCCTTACAAAAACATTTGTTTTGGTTACGCATACAATAATAAAAGAAATTCAGAAAAGTTTTTCAAAGAAGACAGAAAATTCCATTTCAAATGTCATGAAGTTAAAAATAAGAAATAACAAACGAGAAATATATTACTTTTCTTTTATTGTAATCAGTTACTGGTAAATTGCATATCAAATGACAGATATATAATTTATGTGCAAAATAAAAGTGAGTTTTCAGTACAATCTATTAATTTTTAGGTGCGTTCGTAATTATATAAATACGTAGCACCTATAGTCGTCGTTTGGTCCGTCCGTCTGTCCGTCCGTCTGTCTGTCTGTCCGTCCGTCTGTCTGTCCGTCCGCATATAACAACGCAAAAACTACCCAACCAAATGGTTTGCAATTTAAAATATATTATCTTTGCAGAATTTTGTCGAGACATTTCAAATTTTATTAAAATCGAATCAAAACTTTAGGAGATATTAATAAAAATATTTATTAAGAAATTTGATTTTTTTTTTTAAATCGGTGCTTTTTTGTTAGAGGAGCTTCCGATGGATGTTAAATCGTCAAGCGACCGAGATACTTATTTTATTACAGAAATTAATCTGCAGACGATATAATTCATTTCACAGAATTAAAAATCATCAAGATCTGAATATTTATATAACTAGCTGATACATATATATCTGAATATTTATATAACTAGTTAAGATATTTGTATGAACAGTGTCATAAAATATATACTTAACTAGCTGTTTAGCCCGTTCTACGCACGGGATATCATGAATTTAATTCTAAAACGTGCGTACGAACGCACCTCGTTTGTAACGTTTGACGTACAATTTCCAACTTGTTAAATTATTACATGTTGCTTGCTTGAAATCATTTCATATTCTGAACGAAAGCACTCAATAGTACACTGTTTAAAATTCAATGCTAGATTGAACAAAAATCAGTGTTGTTGTAGCTGCAATAAGATACTGAAGTTGTTTGCCATACTTTGGTAATTTATACGAACCACGAAATGGTACAAATATTGAACCTTAATTTTGTTTTTGGTTAAGCAATAACTTCTGTAGGTTGGACCATTAATTGGTAAAATATTGAACCTAGAACTTGTAAAATGTTGATCCAAGAATTGGTAAAATACTAAAGAATAGACTGCTAATATTTTGAACCAAGATTTGGTAAAATGCTAAAGAATAAACTGGTAAAATAGTGAACATAAAGTGGCTAGTAATCAGACTGAGAATACAAAACATCACAAATAAACAAGGCCTGAACCAGAATATGAATCTTACGCTTTTTGACTTGTAATCAGAGTTTTAACCACTAGACAAGCAGTCGGATATCCACGTGCTTTAAATCAAGATATTGAGAGTACATACAGCTATTTGTTCTGATGTTCTGAATGGCTGTTTAATAGCTTCATTTTTTGTTTTGACTTGATACAGTGCTGCAGTCATAAAAGAAACCAAATAATATACACTGTAGGCAGAGGATAAACGCTATAGCGTTAGCTTAACTACAGATTTTAATTGAGGAACATATGTTATAGAGATTGTTGTTTTAAAAAATTCATAAGATATACGGTGTATATAGCCGTTTAACCTCCACTACATCCCTGAGTTGAAATCATTTTCAAAGTTAAACCATAAAGATATATTGGAAGTTAAAAAGAACGAGATTGTGATTCATCATATTACTTTTAGTGAATGGTCTAACTTGAACTGAAAATTGCAACAATGTAATAGATTAAATGTTTTTATAAAAATGGATTTATTGGACACAAGATATTGAAACTATTTATGGTTGATCAAATTTTATCGTAGTTCAAATTACTGCATATTCTTTGACATTTTTGTTACCAAAGATAACAAATAATTAATAATCGTGTACCTCATACTTAAGGGGAAAAAACTAATTTTTGTTGCCTTACTAAGTGATTACTGAAAACGAATAATAAGTAATTGTACTTATTGGGAATTAGAAAAACGTAAATTGTGATTACAAACTAAAATTATCGTAGTTCAAATTGCAATGTGCACATTTTATTATCAAAGAGGATAATTCATCATTTATCTTAAAGCAGAACAAACTAATTTTTTACTTAAAATAGTTAAGGTTAAATTATTTTTTATTAACTTATTACGTGATTGCTGGAAATAATTAATATTTATCCATGTTTCTAGTGGAAAATTGCAAAAATCATAAACTTAGATCACAAATTAAAACTGTATATTCCTTTAAAAAATATATTTTAATTATAGTATTTATTGACATGAGAGTTATCAAGTTTAATAAAAATACTATTATTTATATATATATATATATATACATGTGTGTGTGTATGTGCATTATTTTACATATTAAATAAAGGGAAATAAAAGTTATTTTAATCAAAGAATCAAGAGTAAATTGATAGTATAGTTTTATTTCTTTATTCAGAATAGTTAGATAATCAAAAAGTAAAAAAAAAAAAAAAAAAAAAAAAAAAAAAAAAAAAAAATATGAACCTTGGAGTTTGGTCAAACGTTTCTTATGCTTATCATATTCAAAATAAATGTTATAAACTGAGAAATTATAAAGGATATTCTTAAAATATATACATACATTTTCTGCATTTTTTTTAAGAAAGGAAATAATGCACTTCCAGAAATATTTAAACACTAAAAGATAAATAACATTAAATCAGCTGAAGATATAACTATATCATCATAATCTGTGTGAAGAATTATAATTTTTGAAACGTGACTTTTACAACTTTTGATGTTACATCAAAGCACATTCTGTCGTTCTGACAGTTTCATCTGGAGACTTGAAGATAAATGTCAACATAGAATAATTTATCGTAGAATCTTTTATAGATGAAATGTTGTGAGTTTTATTTTTAGGTTTTCAGAGACGATATTGCGAAATGAAAAAATTTGTACATTTTATTAAAAAACAGTATTATACTTTCAGGAAATTTCTGAACTTGATCGTCATATCTCAATCAAAAATGAAGAAATTCGTAAGCGAACAAATAAGCAAGTAAAACTAGAAGTATAATTTGTACAGTATTATAATTTCTAAAAATTTCCAAATCTGATCGTCATATCTCAATCAAACATTAAAAAACTCGCAAGCGAACATATAAGGCATTAAAATCAGAAAAGTATAAATTTACAGTTTAACTTGAAAAGTTTGCTAAAAATTCGTAGCAAAAGTTCATATAACGACACGAATAAAAGAAGATGTTGTATCACATTTATTCTCAAAAATGATTTTATTTTATGAATGAACGTTTTAAGAAGTAATGTATCATACGGTAATTCTAAAGTACTAATATTCTTCTATTCTCGAAGATACCTCACATTATTTTCCATTTTTTAATATTTTTACATTTACAAATTTAAATAATAATTATAACGTTTAATATTTTATAATTGCATGCTAGTAAGGTTTTTTTTAAACGTTTAGTACCACAGTTAACATTTTAAGCATATTCTACCAAGAAAAACTTAATTAACAAAAATTGTAAAAGAAGAACCTTTGAAGCAGAATTCCATAAGTTAGACGTTTGAGAATAAAATTTAAAAATAAAAATGGTGGTAAGCGATAAAGCATTACGTAATCTTTTAACTATCATTGGGATCCAAAATGGTCACAGTCAGCGATACGTTAAAGCTTTTACAACATTGATTGTTGTTCTTTATTATGTCTCCATGTTTTACTTTGTTGTAGCTTTTAGTAATTTAATGTTGCACAAACATTTCCAAAGCGGTGTTTGTTATCTTTTCATAAGCATATATTCAATGCTAATATGGGTTACTTTCTTTATAAGGAGAAAGAAAATATCATCAATCCTTAAAAAATTATTCTTCTACCGCAGACGATATTATGTCAAAGATAAATCTCCATTATCTCTCCAAATAATACTAATCATCTTAACTTTAGTATTTCTTTCATTATCTCAAACACAATATTTTACTGCCGATTTCACAACACAAAGTTATGCGTATCTTTGGACATTAGGTTTCGAACTACCCGAAGGACTTTCAAAGACAAGTTTTATTGTTTTCATAAATTTAACTACTTTTATTACACACGCTTTTCCTGTGTTGATGACTTTTATTTTAAGCGTTATATTGTATAAATGGGCTGAAACTTTGCAATTTTTTAATACATTCCTCCAGGCTCATCTAAGTACCGGGAAGAAATATCGAAATATTGAATTATTTGACGATTTCTTTAAAATGAAGAAAATTCTACGTAAAATGAATCGTGTTATGAACTGTCCGTTGTTTTGTATGATACTTTACTCTTTGTCCAACATTTTTCTGTCAATATATGAATTAATACATAAGACTGTTTTAGAGTACACGATTATTATGGCATCTACATTCTGTTTTATTTCTGGCATTATGATGATGGTGATGTACACTATTTGCAGCACGATGATTCCGGAAAAGCTGTTTGAAATAAGATTGACAGCACGCCAAATAATAAATCAACACATGCTTGGTCACTCCCCTTCAATTCTACAAAATGTGTTGCTGTGCCTGGGTAGGATAGAGTCGGAAGAAATAATTTACATATCTGTTTGCGGTATGTTTCGTTTAACCAAAACTTTTATATTAACAGCAATTGGAAGTATTTTCACGTATGATTTACTTATTATAAGTACTTTTCTATCTGAAACTTAAAGATTCTCAAAATAATGTTTAAACATAATTATTTAAAACTCATCGCTTCTCCTTAGCTTAGATATTGTTTGGCACTTTTCATGTATTCTTTATACGTTTTTTAATGAGAAAGAAGGCAATTTTCTGAATATAGGAATGTTTCTTAAACTACTACATTCTATGGACAGTTGTTATAGGAATACTTTCAAACTAACGATATTTGATGAATTTTAAATATTCTCTTTCGAACAATTTCGGGAACGAAATTCCTTAATATGTTTTTACTTTTATATTAACATAATCTTTCATTTTATGGTATCTCAAGAGTTACTGTTTTAAAATTTCTGCTTTGAATATTTTGTAAAAAATATTGTTCGGATTTATTTTTAACTTATTTTTTGCTCTTAATTTCCTCTGGCTTTCAATAAAATCTGTAATAAAACTAAATTGATATAAACATAATGTTTGTTCATCCTAGTTTTATAAGAGAATTAATTTTAAGGTTTCTGTATAATCTAGACTAGACTAGAGTAATTGCACACGAAATAATAAATCAACTCGTGCGTGGTCATTCTCCCTCGATTCTACAACCTGGGGAGGATAGAGATAGAAGAAATAGCTTACATGTCTGTTTTCAGTAAGTTCCATATAACAAAATCTTTCACGTTGACAGCAAATGCAATTGGAGGTGTTTTCACATATGATTTATTTATTATAAGTGCTTTTCTATATAAAAACTAGGGACTCTCAGAAGCAGAATTCTGTAAGTTAGATGTTTGACAATAAAATTTAAAAATAAAAATGGTGATAAGCGATAAAGCATTACGTAACCTTTTAACTATCATTGGGATCCAAAATGGTCACAAGTCAGCCATACGTTAAAGCTTTTACAGCATTGATTGTTGTTCTTTATTATGTCTCAATGTTTTACTTTGTTGTAGCTTTTTGTAATTTATTGTTGAACAAACATTTCCAAAGCGGTGTTTGTTATCTCTTCGTTAGCATATATTCAATGCTAATATGGGTTACTTTATTTATAAGGAGAAAGAAAATTTCAACAAACCTTAAAAAATTGTTCTTCTACCGCAGACGATATTGCATATCTGTTTTCAGTAAGTTCCGTATGACAAAAGCTTTCATATTGACACGAAAAGCAATTGAAGGTATTTTCACATATGATTTATTTAGTATAAGTGTTTTTCTATATAAAAACTAGGGACTCTCAGAAGAATGTCCAAATATCTATATTAGAAAGCACAAAATGCTATGTAAAAAAATATTCTTGAAACTGAAAACATGAATCTGCTTATTTTTTCCAAATAATTTTGACTCAAAAACAAGCTCAGTTTTCTAAAGTTGTAATTATACATGGGTACTTGAGACGTAATAAAAACTTAGATGGTTACTTAAATGGAAAGTATTAAAAGTTATTTAACAAGCAGTGTTGCTTATTTACAATAATAATCGGAAAAATACCATTAATAACGCTTACAACGTTTTCGCTGACGTATGTCAGCAACTTCAAATTAGTCTGACAATTTAAAGTGAAAGGTTTTTCCCTATTCATTGCTGTTTGCATTATGTGCAATTATTTACCTTTTGAGCTACTGGCTTTAGTTACATGTTCTAATAAGTTACAGGCAACTTCGTTCGAAATTTCGTCTATTTAGAGAGAGAAAGCATAGTTTTGTTAACATTGTTCAATGTTCAATGAACATTGTTCATTGTTCAAAGTCAATTTCCAGTTTTTCAAAGAATTCTTGTCAAATTTTGAATGTAAAAAAGGAGCACATGCATGTTGAATTCCCTTCGAAAAGAATGTGTATGTCAAGAATAAGAACATGTATTTTCAAATTTCAATAATTTTGTCTCGGAGCTACTCTAAGTACAGTAAGTACATGAAAATAATCAATTATGTATAAGTTATAAAGAACCCAGTTTTAACAGTGTGCCCGTCAATAATGTTAAGCTTAAAAATATCTCTAGATATCGTGGCAATCTAAAATAGCACAAAAAAAATTCAAATAAAGTTTTTTTGAAAACTGTAATTTAATGTATCAATTTATGATGATTTTTAAATAATTTTCAAGCATCCACTTTTTTAATCTAACACCACAAGCTACACTGTAAAAAATGACCGATGTTTCTTATTTTATGAAAATATACTATAACCACGAGCGAAAATATAATATAATCGTCTGAGTTATCCGAAATTCCGAATAGCGTGTTCCATTGTCTTTTGAATCCCTAGAAAACAATACATTTCCAAAATTTAAAGAATTATTTATAAAAACAAAGTATTTTTCGCTGCCCGTATTTTTCAGAAACGTTTCCCAAAGGTTTTCATAATGTATTAATTAGTTTCCTCAGCCTGGAATACCTGTTTTTCAAATGCTATCAATTCTCAAGTAAACATTTTCATGCTCAAAAAATATGTTTAACAGACAAACATGCAAAATTAACAGCGTTAAAAATAACATTAAAATTAAGATTATTTCTTTATTCTTTCATGTATAAATTAATTTAAGCGGCTGAAAACGTTTACTTAAGAATGGATGACATTCCAAAAATAGGTATTCCAGGCTGAGGATAATTAATATAAGATAAAACCCCTTAGGAAACGTTTCTGAAAAATACGGGCAGCGAAAAATACTTTGTTTTTAGAAATAATTCTTTAAATTTTGGAAATGTGTTGCGGTTTCTAGAGATTCAAAAGACAATGGAATACGCTACTCGGAATTTCGGATAATGAAGAAGATTATATTATATTTTCGTTCGTGGTTATAGTATATTTTCATAAAATTAGAAATATTGGTCATTTTTTACAGTGTATAGCAATAAATATTTATTTGCTACAATAGTGGAAAGTATCATTTAGAGTAACATAAAAATTATACAGAACTAAGGAGAAAGTGGAAGCATTTATCAATTCGCGATTGATTGCCTTATAGCTTGGCGAGGGCTCTTTCATATACGGTTTCTTTAAAACGCATCAATTCTTTTTTAAGAAGATATTGTTTGGTACTTCTGAATTATTCATTTTACTTTTTTGATTTAAAAAGGAAGGTCATTTTATGAATATAGGAATTTTATATATTAAAATCTGACTATATGTATGATTTCACATCTATTTTACCTAGAATATGACGAATTGTAAGCTGAAACAAGCACCAATTATTCGTAAAAACCCAAAAATGCTATCATAGATCCCAAAATTTTGAAAAACTAGTCGGATATGCCAATTCTAAAACTTTTTTCTGTCTCATGCATGTTAATACTTCAAAATTCGCTCTCACAGTGCCACCTTCAGGACGAATTTCTCCAAAAGTCACGAATATCGCACGAACATCGCTACCACAGCACCTCCTTCCGGATAAATATTCCCATTTTCAACTGGAACAAGCACCAATTATTCTTAAAAATCCATAAATGTTATCATAGCTCCCAAAATTTTGAAAAACTAGTCAGATATGCCAATCCTAAAACTTTTTTCTATTTCATACATGTTAATACTTCAAAATTCGCTTTCACAGCGCCACGCCCTTCAGGACAAATTTCTCCAAAATTTTATCCAAACCTCGACTTATGATATTACATTTCAATACAAAATTTCGTCGAAAAATATTCATAACTTGTTCACTTAAACTGCCAAAAGTCGCGAATATCGCACGAAAATCGCTACCACAGCACCTCCTTCCGGAAAAATATTCCCATTTTCAACTGGAACCAGACAGCCATAGTCGAAACATACTTATGAAGTTTGACTTGGTTCAATTCTATGCATAATTTCGTACATTTTCCGATGTTATAGAAATGAAAATAGCACAAATATTGTCATCACAGCGCCCCCTTCCACTGGAATATCTCAAAATTCAACTGGGACCTGCTGGCATCAGCCAAAAATATGTATGTGAAATTTGGTTCCATTCTATGCATAACTTCATACTATTTTCCATGATAAAATAATAAAAAGTTGGAAATTGTACGTTAAACATGACAAATGAGGTGCGTTCGTTCCGTGCGATAACTAGTTTTACAATGTAAAAAATCATCGTTATTATTTCAGTGAAATTAATTGTATCGTCAGCTATGAACGAAATGAGGATGCCTTTTTTTTCTTATTACGTACGCTATTTTTACAGATGCGAATTTTTTTTTTCAACACCAGACAGAGCTGTAAATTTACCATGAAGATCTTGCTTTGCGAATGATTACCTCCATAATTAATATTTCTGTGAATCACGATGAATGAATATTTTGTTTATTTACTTTAATGGATTGAGATATTCGGCTGTTAACCTAATTTTCACTGAAGTTATCTCAGAATCTATACATTTTTTAATGTAACTCATCTCCCAAGCAAACAGTTTTTTTGAGCGATCTTTCTAAAAATGTAACTTTTACGCAATTTTATTCGAAAAATTAATTTTTAATAAAAATGGCCGCTTGGCATATGGAAAAAGATGTGGTTAGCCCGTATTTGTCTTCCTCAGTCACATGACTTGCGCTTTTATCATATAGATTACGTACGATAAGATTTAATAGAATAAAGAAAACTTTTATTAATATCTTTTTAAGTTTTCATTCGATTTTCATAAAATTTGAAATGACTCGACAAAATTCTGCAACGATTATATATATTAAATTTCAAACCATTTAGATTGGGTAGTTTTTGCGCTGTTATATGTGGACAGACGGACAGACAGACAAACGGACGGACTAGACGACGACTATAGGTGCTACGTATTTATATAATTACGAACGCACCTAAAAATGGCACAAAAATCGCTATTACTCCGGCGGAAAATCCCCAAATTCATCTGAGACCTGCTGGCCATATGCAAAAACATATAATATGAAATTTGGTTGAATTCTATGCGTAAATTCATACACTTTTCATTAATACAAAGAGGGCACACACGCACATACGGACAGATACGAACACACGAACAAACAGACATTATGTTAAAAAAAAAAAAAAAAAAAAAAAAAAAAAAAAAAAACATGGGTTCTGGGATCTCTGACCCCTAAAACGTATAAATCCGTTGAAAACCGGAAGTCGAAAAAACTTTTGACTATAATACTTTATTCTATTACAGATAGAAGAAAGTAAAAAAGAAAAAATTATTAATATTCTGAAATATAATTCTATTTTCCTAATATTAACAATTTCATAAATAAATTGTATAATAAATTGCGCAACAACATTCAATTCGTTGAAGGAAAAACATATATTATTACAAATATCGCGTTTGAAAAACCCGAGAGGCATGAAATTTAATTAGACAATAGAAATTTTGACTCAGGTTGTATTCTTTACTTACAAATGAGCCAAATTTCCTACATCTTTTCCCCCCTTATATACTTACAGACACTTCGATATCATTAATATTTATTTAAATATATTTAAGAATTTTAATATTTTATTCTCTCACAGCTTCAAAGCTACGGTATTTAATTCTCATCTATGTACACACAGCTTATAAATATCAAATTAAACAAGGATTTAGAATCTCTCATTTTATATTAAATATGTGATCGACTAACAACAGAAAATGTATTTTAATGGAGCTTAAAATACGTCATAGGATGACAATACAGTTGGCTGTTTTCCAGTTTCATAGCTCAAAGGCAACATTTAATCGAGATACACTTATTTCTATAATTTGAAGAGGCTGATATGACTGCATTGTACATGTACTTACTTTAATTAAATTGTACTGCACAAATGCTCACTGCGATTAAAATAGAACTGCAGTAAATATATTTACGTAGTTCCTTTACGGAACTGATAAAATAAAATATTGATATCTAGTAAAAAGATTATTTATATATTTTTTCCAAATATGTTAATATAGTTTATTAAATAATAAAATTCGAAAATATAATAATATTTCCATATAAATCACCATTTCATAAATAAATTGTATTAAATAATAAATTGCGTAACAACATTTAATTCGTTGAAGGAGAAAAATTATACTATTAGAAAAATCTCATTTTTAAAATTGCAGAATCCAGAAAAATTACTTAGAAAATTGGTTCGGGGTTATATTTTTTACCTACATATGGACCAAATTTCCTTCAGTATTAGCTCACAGACATTTCGATCTCATTAACATTTATTTAAATATATATATATATATTAATAGCACTTGATTATCTCATATATTCAAAGCTACGATATTTAATTTTCTTCCCTGTACATACAGCTTAGAAACATCAAATTAAAACAAGAATTTAGAATCTCTCATTTTATATTAACTATGTAATCAAATACAGCAGTAAATGTATATTAATGGAGCTTAAAATACGTCACAGGATGGCAATAAAGTTGGCTTTTCTCCAGTTTAATAGCTCAAGGGTATCGTTTAATAGAGATACACTTATTTTTATAATGTATGTGAAGAGGCTGATCTGTTTGTGTTGTACATGTAGTTACTTTAATTAAAATGTGCTGCACAAATCCTCACTGCAATTAAAATAGAACTACAGTAAGTATATTTATGTAATTCGTTTATGGCACTGATAAAATAAAATATCGATCTCTAGTAAAAAGATTATTTACATAATTTTTCAAAATATATTAATATAGTTTATTAAATATCAATTTTCGAAAAGATAATTATATTTTCATATAAATCACCATTTCATAAATAAATTGTATTAAATAATAAATTGCATAACAACATTTAATTCGTTGAAGGAGAAACATATAATGTTAGAAAAATCTCGTTTTCAAAATTGCAGGATCCAGACAAATTATTCAGACAATTGGCTCGGAGTTATATTTTTTACCTACGGTATGGGCCAAATTTCCTTCAGTGTTTTTTTTTTTTTTTTTTTTAGCTTACTGACACTTCAATAT